>PVJC01003155.1:0-43540 GCA_004026665.1 Murina feae
CTGATGAACAGAATAAACTGGTGAATAGAATAGAATCAGAGGCATAGAAAGGGAGTGGACTGACGATTTTCGGGGGTTAAGGGTGTTGGGGATGCGTGAAGAGACTGGACAATAATTGTACACCTATGGATGAGGACAGTGGGGGGGCAAGGACAGAGGTTGGGGTGGGAAATGGGAGGAGGGGAGCTATGGGGGAAAAGAGGAACAACTGTAATAATCTGAACAATAAAGATAAATTTTTTTAAAAATCTAAAAAAAAAAACAAAAAAAACCACTTTCAGTTCCTTAAGAAGTTAGCCCTGGCACTAGTCAGTTTGGCTCAGTGGATAGAGCATCGGCCTATGGACTCAAGGGTTCCGGCTTCAATTTCAGACAAGGGCACATGCCCCAGTTGGAGGCTCGATCCTCAGTAGGAGTTGTGTAGGAGGCAGCCAATCAATTATTCTCTCTCATCATTGATGTTTCTAACTCTCTCGCTCTCTGAAATCAATAACAATAAAAAAAGTAATAAAAAAGAAGCTACCCCTGGAGCCCCAGTGGTTTGGCTCGGTGGATAGAGCATCAGCCTTGGGGGCTGAAGGGTCACAGGTTCAGTTTTCATCAAGGGCACATGCCCAGGTTTCGGGTTCAATCCTTGGTGGGAGGGGCTATGTGCAGGAGGCAGCAATCAATGATTCTCTGTCATCATTGATGTTTGTCTCTTTCTCTCCCTCTCCCTTCTTCTCTGAAATCAATGAAAAAATATATATATATTTAAAGTTAGCCTTTGACAGGTAGCTCAGTTGGTCAGAGCATCCTCCTGACTCCAAGATTAAAGGTTCACTGTCCCGTCAGGGCACATACAAGAAGCAGCCAGTGAGTGCATGGATAGGTGGAACAACAAATCAGTGTTTCTCTCTCCCCCTTCCCTTTCTTCCTCCTGCCTTCCCCTCTCTGTCTCTCAAATCAATAATAAAAAATTAAAAAATAAAAAGTTAGACATGCACCTACCATACAACCCAGCCATTCCATTCTTAGGTATTTACCCAAGAGAAATAGGAGCATATGTCCACATAAAGTCTTGTGCACAAGTGTTTAGGGCAGCTTCATTTGTAATAGCTCCAAACTAGAAACCACTCTATGTCCATTAATCAGTGAATGGATAAATTATGGTCTATCCCTCTGGTGGAATACTACATACAACAATATGACATACAACAATATGGAAGAAAAAAGAATTATACTGAATTAAAAGCAAGACCATAAAAGCCCAGCTGGTATGACTCATTGTTTGAGCATCGACCCATGAACCAGGAGGTTACAGTTTGATTCCCTCTCAGGACACATGCCTGGGTTGCCAGCTCGAGCCCCTCTAGGAGGCATGTAGGAGGCAGATGATTGATCATTCTCATCACTAATGTTTCCATCTTTCTTTCCATTTCCCTTTCTCTCTCTGAAATCTGTGAAAAAAAGCAAGAACATAAGGGTATGTATTATATGAGTCCATTTATATGAAAGTGTAGAAAAAGCATGTTAGTGTGACAGAAGACAGGTCAGTGGTTGCTTAGCATTGGGTGGGAGGACGGAGGGAGGGATGATTTACAAAGGAATATAAGGAAAGTTTTAACAGTAATGGATATGTTCATTATTTTCATTGTGATGATATCTTCTTGGGATTATATATAAGTCAACTAGTACATTAAATGTTTTGAATACATGCAGTTTATTGTATGGCAATTGTACCTCAATAAAGCTGTCCAAAGAAAAAAGAACCTGACCCATAATAGGCCCTTGTTGAAAGGAAGAAAGACTGGCTGTCACTGGTGATGTGGACATTTTTCTAGAGTAGCAGATCTAGGGAGTCAGGTTATGCTAGGCCTTGAAGATTAGGCAGAAGAACTTGAATTGTCCAGGGAAGCAGTTTTGGAGTTTTATGATCACACCATGATCATATAATGAAAGCATTGTTGTGGGAAAATCCTTTTGGCAGCGGTGTTCAGGGTGACTGGAAAGGAATGCAAAAAGACGAGTCAAAAGGAGTCGCCATGATCTAGGCATGTGATGATAAGGAACTGGTCAAGAGTGGTGGCTTTGGCTTGGAAAGAAAGGGACCGGAGGAAAGATAATCTGAGGATAGAATAATTAAGACTTGGAGAAGGAATAAGTTCTTTATTGAGCACCTATTATGGATTAGACATTGATTTCGTAATTTGACAAAATTATTTCTGCTGATTTGTTTAGAGAAGTCTAAGACTTAGGTCTAAAATGTAGGGAATGAAGGATAGCATTTTCCCTTGAAGTTAAACCTAGGTGAACTGTTCGGTTTTGATGGAAAGACTATTTTAGGTACATTTCAACTTCTAGTTCGATACTCAGAGCTGTCTGAATTTGGCTCTTCACTACTTTCAGTACTTTAGTTCTGCTTTTTCTTCTGTTGATTTACTGATAGTACAGATTGGAGGCCAGGATCCTCAAATACTGTTCAATCAATCTTACTAAAACTAAGTTAAACCATCTTACCTTGTCTTTCCCTTAGGAGTGGATTTTTTCAAGCTGAAAATCAGAATTTACTGTATTCAGCCCTCGAGGTCCTTTATAAACGACTGAAGCCGAGAGAGCCTGGTCAGTCCTTGGAGGAACTGCTTAGGTGGGTCCAACTACATATCCCAGAGAGTTTCCCAGGACACTCCTAGGGAAAAGATTTCTTGGAAATAACTTGGGTGTCTCTTGGTAGAGAGGGAAATTGATACAGTATTCAGATAAATCCTGAAGCATTATACACTGCTGAACAAATCATTCTAAATCTTCATGCATCTTTCATCATATAAAGTTTGTATTTTCAGGTAATGGCGACGACGGCACTGACCATCTACAGTCAATTCTTGACTATTCTGAGACCTGCTCTGTCTCCCAGTAGGGTTGGGTAATTAGGTAGCAGCTAGTTGTCACTGATTGCCTGTATCCTTTCCCCAATCTGGGCGGGAAAAAGGCCTAGGTTGAGGGCTAAGCAATGGAGGAGGAAGCTGAGAATATCTAAGGGGCATGGCTCCCAGCCTCCTATCCCAACTTCAATCAGAGTTAATTGAGTCATTCTTTTACCTCCTCTGAGAGCCTAAGCCATCATTGGATCTACAGTCAATACTTGTCATCTCTACCTTTAAGGCAGGACTTTATTATTTCATTTTGCATATACTACTTTTAAATTTGTTTGACCTGCTTCCCACCAATCAATCAGAAATTGGCTTTAGTTTTGTTAGTTACAATTTTGTATTAATTGTGACTCCCATCTCCCATTACCCCAGTGTATTGAAAGCTGACCATATATGGTATATTTATTAAATATTAAATATGTTAAATATAAAATATATTATTAAATATTATTAAATTATTAAATATATTAAATATTAAATATATTACCATTATAATTTCCTTTTGCTTTGCCCCTATGCACCCAGAATTTAAACATTTTTCAAAGTGTTGCTTAAGGTCTTAAAGAGCAAGTAATTGATCCAGTTTGCACATATAAACATGGCTTAGACTAGTACATGGGAATCTTTGTATACATGACCCCTTCAAAGCCAGCACTCTACCTTCTGGACTCTGTACTGTTTTGACTTTCTCTTACAGGAAAAGGAGATTGCTACTAAAGCACCTGAAAATGAGGATTCTGACTAACAGTCACTTAAATGGACTTGGATAACTCATGAATTTAGATTATACTTGTGATGCTTTTTTCCTTTGCTTTTTTCCTTACAGCCAAAGCTTCCAGTACTTGCAAAATTTCCATCATAGCATTCCTAGTTTCCAGTCTGCTCTTTATCTCATCAGACTTTTGATGGTCATTTCGGAGAAAACTAGAACTCCTACTCAGAACAAAGGAAAAATTGGTGATGTACCCAGATCCTCTTTTTTCCCCCCTTCACAAATAGGATTAATATCTCAAGCTCATAAGCTTGGGGCTTCCTAGGACCTTATATGTGAACTAGAGACCCAGTGCACGGGGATGGGGGAGGGAGGGTGGTAGGTCTCCCTCAGCCTGGCCTTCATGAGATAACTTTGTCTTGTTTCTCCAACAGCTTCCCTTGCCAGACATTTCCTCTGTCGGGTGTGGCCAAGTGGGGAAAAAGAGAAGAGCAGTATTCCTAATGACCAGCTCCATGCTTTGCTGAGGTGAGGTGCTCTGTTCTTCTCCATGAGCCAAGCAGCCACTGTTAGGGTCTCTCACTGGGTAAAGGCTAAGAAATTACCTTGGTTAGGAAGAACTTGGAAGGAATGAAGTTGATTTGAAATGAACAAAATTTAAGAAAGGTGGATCATAAGATCCTCTAGTTCTGTTTCCATTATCGTTATTGTTATTGAGTTAAAGAGGAAGAGGAGTCCGCAATTATATCCTGCTTTGTTAACCAGTGAGTCAATTATTTATTGCCTACCATATCCAAGACACATTCATCACTTCCAAGGTGTCTAACTATATTTCTAATTGAGACATCTTTTTCTTGCCTTTTGTCATGTTTCTAGAACCTTAACTTTATTTACAAATATTTTTAATGTTAATAGTTTTAAAGCTTAATACCTGGTAATAGCTCAAGAAAAAAATTTTGGTTTAGAAGTTCTGTAACATGTGTTCATACTCCTGTGGCTGTCAATGCAGCATGTACCTGGAACACACAGACAGTGTTCTGAAGGCCATAGAGGAGATTGCTGGTGTTGGTGTTCCAGAACTGATCAACTCTTCTAAAGGTGCATCTTCTTCCACATTCCCTACGCTGACTGGGTAAGAGAGTTCTCTCCTCCAGTTCTTTTCAGTAGAATCATGCTGTTCAATATATGTAGTTTCCAAGTAACTACCTTACTCTTCTTCTGATCCTGATAGAGGGGGGGTAGGTTCAGTTAACACATGGGATGTCCATTATGCATGCTTTTTTTCTTTTTTAATCTTTATTTTCCAGATTATTGCAGATGTTCCTTTTTTTTTTAAACCCCATAGGTCCCCTCCACCTGGTTCCCCACCCCCACCCCATGCCTTTACCCCCACCACTGTCTTCATCCATAGATCTAAGATTTTTGTCCAGTCTCTTCCCATACTCCTCACACCTCCTTCCCCCTGAGAATTGTCAGTCCATTGCCTTTCTATGCTCTTACTTCTATTCACCAGTTTATTCTGTTCATCAGATATTTCTTTTGACTTAATTATTATATTCACTGGTTGATAGATATGTATTTGTTGTCATTTTCTTGTTCATAATTTTTATTTTTACCTTTTTCTCCTCCTTCTTCTTAAAGAATGCCCTTCAGCATTTCAAATAATCCTGGTTTGGTGGTAATGAACTCCTTTAGTTTTTTCTTGTCTGTGAAGCTCTTTATCTGATCATCAATTTTACATGATAGCCTTGCTGGGTAGAGTAATCTTGGTTGTAGGTTCTTGCTGTTCATCACTTTGAATATTTCTTGCCACTCCCTTCTGGCCTGCATGGTTTCTGTTGCGAAATCAGCTGACAGTCATCTGGGTACTCCCTTGTAGGTAACAACTAACTGTTTTTCTCTTGCTGCTTTTAATATTTTCTCTTTGTCTTTTGCCCTTGGCATTTTAATTATGATGTGTCTTGGTGTGGTCTTCCTTGGATTCTTTTTGTTTGAGGTTCTGTGTGCTTTCTGGACTTGTAAGTCTATTTCTTTCATCAGGTAGGGGAAGTTTTCTGTCATTATTTCTTCAAATATGTTTTCAATCTCTTGCTCTCTTCTTCTGGTACCCCTATGATTCTGATGTTGGTATGCTTGAAGTTGTCCCAGAGGCTCCTTACACTATCTTCACACTTCTGGATTCTTTTTTCTTTTTCTTTTTTTTCCAGTTGGGTGCTTTTTGCTTCATCATATTTCAAATCTTTGACTTGATTCTTGTGACCCTCTAGTATGCTGTTGGATCTCTGTATAATATTATTTATTTCAGTCTGTGTATGCTTAGATTCATTGAGGGTCTCACTAAGTTTATCAGCGGATTCTAGAAAATTCTTGAAAAACCTTAAAACTGTAGTTCTGAACTCTATATCCAGTAATTTGCTTTGTTCCATTTCTGTCATTTGTGACCTGTTTCTTTGTCTCCACATTTTGGCTGCTTCCCTGCGTTGATAGAGTGGCTTTCGGTGCTAGGTGTCCTATAGGACCCAGTGATTCAGCCTCCCCAATCACCTGGTGTGGACACTCGTGTTGTATGCCTTTGAAGGCTGGGTCCACCATCTTGTTGTAGTTGTCACTGGGAGGTATCACTGGGAGGAAATGACCTCCAGGCCTTTCTTCTCATTGTTTGGGGTTTGGAACTTTTCAAGATCTCTGTCCCAGCTGCAGTCTGTTAGGTTATGCTGCAGGCACAGGCGCACAGCTTGGGTGATGGTGTAAATAGGGTAGGGCGGGGTCTCAGAATCACCGGGGCGGAGTAACCTGCGATGCCTGCCCCTCTGCCGGCTCTGCGTCTTCTCCCGGTTTTGGCGTCTCCACACCCTGGCGTCTGCATGCCCCTGAGTCCCAGAGTCTCGGAGCTCCACGTCAGTGATCACTGCGAACAGCTCTGCTAGAAGCCACTTGTCTTCCGCCCTGTTGCCCCACAGCCCGCAATGTGTCCATTGCGACCCCAGAGTTTATAATCTCCTTCCAAGCCGCGGACCCAGGTGCTGCCACCGCCACCATTTGCCCACACCGCCACCGTTTCACGCGTGTCCATATCTCTCTGTTTTGATGCTGGGAACTTCTACTCAGTCTCAAGGCACTCCTTCTCTTGCCTTCTAGTTGTAAAGCTTCCATTCCCTTGGTTCTGGAGGATGGCCATTTAGTTTTATAGTTATATTTTTTAATGTGGATGTGGGAGGCTGCACATTCAGGTATATACCTTATGCCACCATCTTGGTTCTCCCATTACGCATTCTTTCTAAGGGGCTCTCAGCTTAATTATGTGAAAGGACCTTTTTTTAAAATTGATTTCAGAGAATAAGGGAGAGGGAGTGAGAGATAGAAATATCAGTAATGAGAAAGAATCAATGATTGGCTGCTTCCTGCACGCCCCTCACAGGGGCTTGATTGGCAACCCGGCATGTGCCCTGACCAGGAATCAAGCCTATGACCCTTCCATGTCCAAGGCAACACTCTAACCACTGAGCACACCACCCAGGGCTCACTTAATGGGTTTTGTGTCTCCTAATATTTTTTTTAAATATGTTTTATTGATTTTTTACAGAGGAAGGGAGAGGGATTGAGAGTTAGAAACATTGATGAGAGAGAAATATTGATCAGCTGCCACCTGCACACCCCATACTGGGGATGTGCCCACAGCCAAGGTACATATCCTTGACTAGAATCGAATCTGGGACCCTTCAGTCAGAAGGGTGATGCTCTAGCCACTGAGCCACACTGGTCAGGGCTGACTCCTAATATTAATAGTTATCTTACATTTGTATAGTATTTATAGTTTATAAAGCACTTTTGACATTATTTCAGTTGGTCTTTTTAAGATTCTGTGAGGTGTATCATTAATCTTGTTTTACTTGAGGAAAAGGAAGATCAGAGGAGGAACTTGCTTAAGCTTATATGGGTAATAAAGTAAATATGGAACTAGGAATCTAAAGTTTGATTTTCTCACCACTTCTCCACTGTTCTTTCCATACCACCACACTATCTCCCTTCATAAAGTTAATTACATTGTTTCACAGGCCATCATTTCATGCTCATTTTTAAATTTTTATTAATTCCCATCCTCTTACAGTCAACCCCAGTAAAAGGACATTCAGAGAGGTGGGAAAGGAAATAACATTTGGTTCCTTGGCTTCTTCCCAGGTAGCTCTTTCTAACCAGTGCATCATTATGTGGGCATGCAAGCACTTTTCTTCTTCTAGGCACACCTTTGTCATTTTCTTCCGTGTGATGATGGCTGAACTAGTGAAGACGGTCAAAGGTCTTCAGGCTGGCACAGCAGCAGACTCTCAGCAGGTGAGTCAAATACTCCCAGCCCAAGAAATAGACTTTGGATTACAGTAGGTCCTCAATATCATTGATAGGTTCTTGGAAACTACACCTTTAAGTGAAACTTTGTATAACTAAACCAGTTTTAGCATAGGCTAATCGATACACACAAGAGTTCAGTTTCTACAGCATATTTCTGGTAACAAAACCAAACTTCTAAATAAAGACCTATAATACTTCTAATTTTAAACATTGAAATGAATGTGAGCTATACATATACTTAAGAAAGACTAACAAAAACAAGTAAGATAATTATTTTCTGATCCACTTACACCATTTCAGAGTCAAGATGGTCAGAACCAATCCTGGCAGCTCAGGGTGCAAGGAGGGAATCCACCCTGGACAGGATGCTCTTCCACATAAGGGCTCTCTCACATTCACACACACAAACACTCACTCACTCACTCTCACTCAGATGGGAACATTAGAGATTCCAATTAAACTAATGTGCACATCTTTGGGATGTGGAAGGAAACTAGAGTGCTGGAGAAGACCTATTCCGACATGAAAATGTGCAAATGTTACACAGAAAGTGGCCCTGGCTGTGAATTGAATTGGTTTTCTCTCTATCGCTACAACAAAATAATGCCGTTAATTAAAGATCTGCTGTATTTTCTTGGTTCCAGGGTTTCTCCTAAGCTATTTCCTTTGATTTACTGAGAACCAGGATTTTTTATTTTTTTTCTGGCTTCATATCCTTTCCTTCTCGTTGGAAGTTATGATTGGGCTCTGCTTTCCCTGATTACTGCACAGGGAAAAGCCTGGACTGCTCCATAGGCCCTAGCTTTGGGGAACAAATGCTTGATTGCGGCTTCATGTGCCCAGCAGTATGCTGCTCGTGAGCCAGTTTGAGGTGAACAAGCCTGTTTGAGATGCAATGGTCCGGGGCCTTGGTAGTCTGCTAACTAGGACTAAATTGGAACCACTAAGAGCCCAGGCTAGCATAGGGAATCACAGAAGCCACAGGGAGCTGATGGCCAGTAGGTATATTTCAGAAACTTTTCACCACCTGGATATTACTGAAGAGGAGTCATTTTATTAGAAAGTCTCATAAGGTGTCCTGATGTTATCATATATACACCGGCCTCAGACCCATCTGGGGAGTACACTAGTTGCCTCATCTCTTTAGCATGGTAATCTCTGAATATTTGTGTGATTCGAGAACCATGTTTTAGTAGGAATACAGAAAGGAACATATTTTGTTGTGAGTCAGAGGTGCCTATATATTTATTTGTCCCCAGATTCATGAAGAGAAGCTCCTCTACTGGAACATGGCTGTTCGAGACTTCAGTATCCTCATTAACCTGATAAAGGTAAGTATGGAGACTCCTTGACCCATCTCACTGGTTGACTGCAGAAACCAGCAAGGGTCCTGGTTTCCAAATGGATTCTCCCTGCTCCTCTCCCTGCCCTGCCTTGGGGACCTGCTCTCTCTGTCGTCTCCCTTGTGGCCCTGCCCATCCTGGATCACCCCTTCTTCTTTCCCCAGGTGATATCTTTTTCCTTCTCTCCCTTTCTCCTTATTATCTGTGCCACAATACTTACTATTTAATGGCTCCTTGCACATGTCATTCCCTCATCCCCCTTCATCTTGGGTCCTCTGTAATCTGCCACATATCCTACTATCCCTCTTCCAACCCTGAATGCCTTCATTATCCCTGCACACACTCTGCTCTCACCTATTCGAGGATTTTGCTCAGACTACTCCCCAATCTTACAATGTTGGACTCTCCTTTCCACCCTCATCCACCCTTTCTTAAGGCTTCAGATCAAGATTTTGAACTTCTGTAATACCCTCTTCTTAACCTCACACTTGGAATCAATTACTGGTTCTTTTTTGCTTCCCTCTTTTCTCGAACTTTAATTACGATGATTACTTTATTCTTTCTGATTAATTTAACTATCGACAGACCTTCTTCATTTTAGAATTCTCTACCATACCCAGAGTTGCACTTTGCACAATGAGAAAGAAGCTGGGATGCTCAATGGAGCAGACCTCAACTTTGGTTTCTTGCCTTTCATCTCTCCAGGTGTTTGATAGTCGTCCTGTTCTGCATGCCTGTCTGAAGGTGAGAGGTTGATCGGAGCCCACTTTGGTATTTACTCTTCTCTGGACAGGGCATCAGCTGGGAAGAATTGCTTAATACTTTGCTCACAAGCCAGAGTCTTCAGAATCTGTGTTAACAGATGGTAGTGTAGCAAAAGCAGTGGATACATTTTCTTATACTAGTTGGATAACAAGAGAAACCAATTTTCCTATGAGTTTGAAAACTTTTGGTTCAAGTCTTAGAATTAGGAGGGGTGGCTTCGGTAACAATAATCACTCCCTGCTATTCCTTCCCAGGCAACAGGAAGGAAGGAAGACATGATTCCTCTTTTTAAAGCCATAGTAAGAAAGAATAACTAAAAACTAAATAAATAAAGCCTATGGGTGGCTTCTTGAATGTGAGAGCCGATATCCTCATAACTGCTGAACTCCCCTCAATTGAGTAGCCCAAATTAGCCCAAGATTTGATGGTATATCCAATGGGTTAAGAGCTGGTGAGTGTTATGGGGAGAATGCCTTTTCCCCATTCCTGATGGTTCCTTCAAAGTGGATGTCACCGTATTCTTATCTCCTGGCTTCTGCCTTTTTACTCCCTCCATCCTGATGCTAGAGGAGGAGATAGGTGAGTAGGAGAGTGACTTACCTGATCGGTAAATTTGGCAATTGGGTATGTGCTTTCTTAGCTCTACCCAGCTTTTTTCTTCATGGGAGTAAGTTGTCCTCAGGGAGCTGGGATTCCCCTCTGTTCTTCTGTACCCTCATTCTTAAGGTGAGTAAGGCCCCTGCCCACTAGCTGTGTCTAGGTTAGGTAAATCTGCCTAATTCTGGGAAGAGTTAGCAGGCCCATTTAGTATTACATTAAACTACATTTTCCCAATATACCTTTTGGACACCTCCCAATTTATTTTTTTCTGCACAAAAATAAAGTATTTGGACGATGTTATACTGCTTTAGTCAGGGGCTTTTAGGTGAAAGACCTTAGCTGGCGTCACCACCAGTGTTTCTTTTTCTTCAGTATGGGCGTCTCTTTGTGGAAGTATTTCTGAAGCAGGGTATGCCTCTCCTAGACTTCAGTTTCAGAAAGCACCGGGTAAGAACATTCTCTATACACTTCGTTCAGAAGATACATGCATAGTGTCTCTTGGGCTGGGCATGGGGGCAGAATGTTTGCCTAAGTTCTGGGCCACTCTTCTACCTGGGCACCTTTGGTCCACTTCACCTATCACCTATTTAGATGGAATATTCCAAAGTAGGCTGAGCTGAGACCCCATCTGGTTGAAACCCACCTTCCTACATCTGTTGCACATCTGGGGGTGGTCATTCCCTATAGCTTGGTTTTATTGTGCTGCTGCACTCCCAGGACTTCTGTCGGTGTGTTGCTTGCTTATTCTTTTGTGCTTCTCTGGGTCTACTTTCAGGAATAACTTTTTTTTAACAACCCACTTATTTCATAAATTCTTTGCTGTTATAATGGATAATCTTGAGAGTTTTGTTATTATTTTAGACAGGTAGGATCCAGGGCTACAGTAGTGAAATCAGGATAGAAACAGATGATTTCTTACATATATTTATCAAATTGAACTTTGTAGAACACTCTTACAGAATTTGATTCTGTAACCCAGAAAGAAAGGAGGGAGGACAGTTAGAAAGCACTTCTATTTAGGGCCAAATTAAGATGATTATTGATATACAGTTGAACTTGCAGGGTTTATCCTTTTTGGAGCCCTTGATTGCAAGAGTATCTTGCATCTAAAATGAAATGAGAGTATTTCAAATGGCACTTATGAATTTTGTTGGTTATAGGAAGATGTTCTGAGCTTACTGGGAACCTTCCAGTTGAACACAAGGCTGCTTCATCACCTGTGTGGGCATTCCAAGGTAAGAGGAAAAGCAGATCACATCACCCGCCTGCTTGTTGGATTCATCAACAGTTGTGATTGGGAGATACATAGGCTTCAGTTTCTTCTTCCTTTTTTACATGTCTGGAGCCTTTATTTCTGAGAGCGTATCTACCCAAAGGCAGTTTATTAAAAGTGGTCAAATCTTTAGGTGCTGGTTAAGTATGGACAATCATCTAGAGAGGAGTTTTCTGCATCTGAAGTTTGACCCAAACTCCATAGCTCTATTTCCTTCTTTGGTGAGAGAGATAGAATATTGGTGTATGTTACTGCTACAAATACATGGGGTAGGAGGAATTATGTAAATGATGACTCTGTGGGAGACAAGAGGTGGTTCCAAAAGTAGCTATCCTTAGCACTTTTCAGCTGTACTGCTTGTCAAGAAACACATCTATATCCTGTGAGAACATTTTAGCATTAAAGGACTTTTCTACTTGCACACTACAGCTCTGAACCATTGTCTCTTTTTGTCTGGAGGAACACAGAACTATAGAGTTCTGCAGTCTCTGGCAAACCAAATGATTTTGGATCCAGTTTTTTATTACTCACCTCCTCCCCTGGTTCTAACTTTAGAAGGTACTGAACAGTGAAATTTTAAGAATTCTCTGAACTAAACAGGGCTGATATCTCTTGTTTAATATCAGTGTAATACATGTTCAAGAATATTTTAGTTCAGTTCATTGATAGTCAATGAGAGGTTACGAAGAGGTTATGAACCTAGAGGTGGTATGTGTTCTAAGCTCTTTTAGCTTGAAAGACAACTGCCACTCTCTTTGGAGTACTCTACCAAACTACTGCTGTTTGATGGGACATGTCTCTGGCCTATACTGACAAGGCTTATGCTCTTCTACAGTATTCAGCGTGTCAGGAATGCAAGTTTCTGTATAGGAAATGTGGAAGCATGATGAGAAACCGGCTGAGTTAGGTACATTTGTTTCCATTCAGATTCATCAGGACATGAAACTCACCAAACATGTGCCTTTTCTGAAAAAGACCCTGGAGCTGTTAGTTTGCAGAGTAAAAGCCATGCTTATCCTCAACAATTGCAGGGAGGCTTTCTGGCTGGGTAATCTCAAGAACCGGGATTTGCAGGTAAGCTTGGGCCTTGCCACTTATAATCTCCTCCTCCCTTTCTTTGTAAGAGCATTGGGAGGTATATGAGGGAGGATGCCTAAGCCCTGCCCTGTCAATAACAGTGCTTTTCTCTTAAGTCTGGGCTGTTTAGCTCTTTAAGTTAGGATATATTGCCTGTGGGCCCTAGTCACAGGCTGCACCCCTCATCCCAGCCAGCAAAGCCACCAAAGCATGCCATTGATACCAACAAGGCCTCAGATATAGAGAAGCCAGATCCATAAAACCTCTCTCCTCAGCCAGAGCAGTACCTATAAGTCCTACTGAGGGTAGATTCATAATAAAATTTTTGTATATGGACAAACTTTAAAAAACTGTGTTTTTTTTTAAACCAGTCTCTCTTATTCCTAAAAGTATTCTTTGACTAATTTTAACAAGTGAGCATTTCCAAGGTCTTTCAGTTGTCTTAACTGACTGCAATCTCGTGTTGCTTATAGTACTGCTTTGGAGTTATAGCAGTTTTGAAGTAGGGTCCAAGCCCTATATACTATATATATGTGTGTGTGTATATATCATATACACACACACACACACACACACACACACATATATATATGTTTTTCTTGATTTCAGAGAAAGGAAGAGAGACATAGAAACATCAATGAGGAGAGAGAATCATTGATTGGTTGCCTCCTGCACATCCCCTACTGGGAATCAAGCCCACAACTCAGGCATGTGCCCTGTCTGGGAATCAAACTGTTACCTCCTGGTTCATGGGTCAGTGCTCAACATTGAGCCATCCCAGCCAGACCAAGCCCTTAA
This sequence comes from Murina feae, assembly GCA_004026665.1. Taxonomy (NCBI): domain Eukaryota; kingdom Metazoa; phylum Chordata; class Mammalia; order Chiroptera; family Vespertilionidae; genus Murina; species Murina feae. Next base: position 13,825 of record PVJC01003155.1, read on the forward strand.
TCATGCCTATAATACTGGTATCTGAGTTTTATAATCTTAACTAGTAGGCCGTTGCAGGAAGATTCCTGCAAGAATAGGGCTTCCTGAGCCAGAGCGAAGCAGAGAAGGGAGCAAAGCCCACTTCGGCTCCCTCCCGTCTCTGCTGTCTCAGCTCCGTTCCCTTCTCCACCACTTGGGTCCCTTCTGCAGCACTTGGCTTCCTTCTACGCTGTCTTTAAGCTTTCCTTTGTATGCAAATTAACCGCCATCTTTGATGGGTTAATTTGCATATGGCAGCTCTGATTGGCTGGTGGGTGTGGTTTGGCTGGTGGGCATGGTTTAGGCATCTCAGAGTGATGGTTAATTTGCATATTACTCTTTTATTAGAGTAGATGTGAAAAAAAATAGCCTCCCATAGAATTAGCTTTCTTTTTTCACATCAACCTTACAAGATAAGTACTATTGTTTGCATGAGATAATTGAAGCTCCGAGAGGCTAAGTAACTTACCTAAAGTCATTCAGCAATAGGTGAGTGGATTCCAGGTTTGAGTCCATACAGTCCTGTTCCAGAGTTGATGTTCTTTTTTTTTTTAATGTATTTTATTGATATTTTACAGAGAGGAAGGGAGAGGAATAGAGAATTAGAAACATCGATGAGAGAGAAAAATCGATCAGCTGCCTCCTGCATACCCCCTACTGGGGATGTGCCCGCAACCAAGATACATGCCCTTGACTGGAATCGAACCAGGGACCCTTCAGTCCACAGGCCGACGCTCTATCCACTGAGCCAAACCAGTCAGGGCCAGAGTTGATGTTCTTAAATCACTTCAGTGTACTCTCATTCAGCCTCTGTATTCAACATTAACTGAGAAAGTCTAGCCTTGTAAAATCTAGCATGATATTAGAATACAAAGGTGGACTTTTTGTAAAAACTGCATATTGTGTCAGAGCCATACTTATCTCAGAAACTTTGCATTGAGGATCACTTCTCTAGATGCTGGGTCCCACTTTGGTGCCATGTTTGATGACATTTGAATGGCTAAATATCTTCCTTTGTATTGCCCATAGCTAAGCATTTCTCCCACATGTGATCACTTTAACTCCACCATTTATCTTGGCCCATCCACATTTAGGGTGAAGAGATTGTATCCCAGAATTCCCAGGAAAGCAGAGCAGATGAGAGTGAGGATGACACATCATCCCAGGTCTCCAAGAGCAAAGCACTGGAGGTATCTCTACAAAAGGCACCAGAGTGTGACATTGATGTTGCATTTCCTTAATTTTCTGCGTTGGTAAAGTGCAGAAGTTTACCTGTTTCTGTTTATAATCAAAGGCTTCTATGCCTATCTCTATCCCCTCCCTCCAAAAAAGGTTCTGTGCTTCTATGAGCTCTGTGGGGGCCAGGAAAAAACCCTCCCAACTAAAATCATTTTCAAGTATCTCAAGTTGTGGCATGTATTATAGAGTTGAAAATTCCCTTCCATTATAACCTATTTTCCCTGAATTCATGTCTAAAATCATTTTAGAAGGGAGGACATGTTCTGTGAATATTGAGAAGAATGAGTTAAACCATTTAAATGTTGTTCTATATAAAATAGAAATGTGAATGTATTTGGTAGAAGCACGGAATCAAAAACTGCCACTACTGAGGACTAAAATAAGAGTAGGGGTCCTTATTCTTTTCTGGGTTACTACAGATACTTTTTAAATATACATATATTTTTTATTTCAGAGAGGAAGGGAAAGAGAGAGAGATAAAAACATAAATGATGAGAGAGAATCATCGATTGGCTGCCTCCTGCACACCCCACACTGGCAATCAAGCCATAACCTGGACATATGCCCTGAGCCACACCAGCATAATACTTCTAAAACTTTAAAGAAAGCTAGAGAAAAAGGTATCCTTTATAATAAAAAGCTAATATGCAAATCGACCAAATGGCAGAATGACCGATTGCTATGATGCACACTGACCACCAGGGGGCAAACGCTCAACGCAGGAGCTGCCCTGTGATAGTTAGTGCGCTCCCATGGGGAACACCGCTCAGCCAGAAGCCGGGCTCATGGCTGGTGAGCACAGTGGCGGTGGCCTAAGCCTCAGTTGGACATCCCCGAGGGCTCCCAGACTGCAAGAGGGTGCAAGCCAGGCTAAGGGACCCCCCTCAAGCACACACATTTTGTGCACCGGGCCTCTAGACTATATATATAAAAAGCCTAAATGACTGGCCAGTAGCTCTGACATGCACTGACCACCAGGGGGCTTACGCCCAATGTAGGAGCTGACCCCTCGTAGTCAGTGTGCCCCCACAGTGGAGCGCTGCTCAGCTGACAGATGGGTGCCAGACACTGGGCTGATGGGTGCCAGACACTGGGCTGATGGCTGGCGAGGCCTCTAGTATGTTTATAAAGTTTTGGTACAATTCATCTGAGTTATAGACACCAAAAAACTCAGATTTAAGAACCCTTGCTGTGTAATATCTATAATGTAATTTAAGGCTGCTGCAGAAAGATCATCTAGTATAAAAAATTATTTTATCTTATGGTCCTCTGTATAGTATACCTCTACCTTTTTCTCATTAAAAAAAAAAAATTGAGACAGGCAGTAACCTATTTCTCCTAACATCCCTCCCAGATTAGAGTTATATGCCAGAGAAAATTTGATGCTGGATTACTGTTGAGGTACACCAGATTTTTAACTTACAGATTTTTAATTTACAAACTGACAGCAACTCCCTGGTGCGGGCCGGAGGGTTCATCATATATTTTTTTTATTTTTATTTCAGAGAGTAAGGAAGAGGGAGAGAGAGATAGAAACATCCACAATGAGAGAGAATCATGGACTGGCCGCCTCCTGCAAGTCTCCCACTTGGGGATCAAGCCCACAACCCAGGCAGGTGCCCTTGACCGGAATCGAACCTGGGACCTTTCAGTTCACAGGCCGATGCTCTATCCACTGAACCAAACCAGCGGGGGCTCTTTTTCTTTTTTTAATCCTTACCCGAGGATATTTTTTCCGTTGATTTTATAAAATTATATTTTTATTGATTTCAGAGAGGAAGAGAGATAGAAACATCAATGATGAGAGAGAATCATTGATTGGCTGTCTCCTATATGCCTCCCCCCACTGGAGATTGAGCCTATAACCTGGGCACCTGCCCCTGACTGGAATGATACCTGGGACCCTTCAGTCCACAGTCTGACCCTCTATCCACTGAGCCAAACCGGTTAGAGCTCCATTGATTTTTTTAGAGAGAGTGAAAAGGAGGAAGGAGGAGGGGAGAGAGAGAAAAAAAAATGAATGTGAGAGACACACACTGACTGGTTCCCTTCCACACATGCCCTAACTGGGACCAATGATCAGGCCTACAACCGAGGTACATACCCTTGGCCAGGAATTGAACCCTCGAGCCTGTGGTCTGTGGGCTGATGCTGTCTAACCATTGACACAAACTGGCCAGGACCAGAATTTTTAAATATTTTTTTGTTCAGGTTTTTTAACAGATTTCAGAGAGGAAGGGAGAAGTAGAGCGAGAAAGAAACATCAGAGATGAGAGAGAATCATTGATCAGTTACCTCCTTCAGGCCCTTCCCCCCCCCCCCAACCCCCCTACCCCCGCCCCCGGATAGAGCCCGCTACCCAAGCATGTGCCCTGACCGGAAATTGAATCATGACCTCCTGGTTCCTAGGTCAATATCCAACCACTGATCAACACCAGCTGGGCCAGAATTTTTAATTTTAACAAACATTTCATTCTATATTAAATACCCACTATGTTCCTATGTCACATACATACAGAAGAGCAGAAGGACCATGGCTTATTTTTAAATTACACAAATTTGCTTGTTGCAGAGTGGCATTAATCAGTTTCATATAGCCTCCCTCCATGATCTTGGATTAGAGGTCATGATTAAAAATGACTCATTTTTCGGATAAATGACTTAAAACCTATTAATTTTGGTAACATAGATACAGTATAGTTTTAAGCCCTGTGGGAGCAGTATTATACTGGCTCACTCAGATGACCTAAAGTATTTAATTATCCTTTGCCTTAGGATGGTGAAGAAGATGAAGCAAGTGATAGAGAAAAGGAGCAAGATAGTGATGAGAGTGACGACGACAACACTGATTAGACCACAGAAAGATGGACGCCTCCTCCTTATCTCTGCCAGCCTCTTGGCATTTTGTGTTCAGGATTTGAAATCTGTCTACCTTTCTTACCAGAAGCATTCTATTTTGTCCTTAAAGTGGAGGCTGTATTAATTCAACTTAGTAGTGAATTTTATAGATCCTCTGACATCAAAGAGCCTGGCTCAGGTTCCAATGTAGCATTCAGTGCTCTACTGCAGAGTAGTCATGATTCTGGACTTTGGGAGCTAGTTTTGAGTTTATTTTATAATTTATGTTTGTACCAGTTTTACAAATAAATTGTTTTAAGTTCTGCTTCAGCTACTTCTTTTCCTCTTTCTGGATTTCCTTTAATTAGGGATTAGATGAAATTGAATTGGGTTTTTAGCAGAGAAATAATGAAGACTGGTGCCAACATTAGTTTTGCAAATGAAAGTCATGTTTTCTATTGTAAGAATTATCTTTCTTTGAGCTAAGAAGATCTTTGTGTTCTTTTTAGAGGAGTAATAAATTTCTTGTCAATGCCCAAATAAGGTTAAAAATGAATATTTTGGCTGCTTTAAAAAAATGTTTGGTCATCATGTAGATGTAAGACAAATGGGGGAAAGGCACCATCAAACTCTCATGTTGAATTTGTATATGTAATGTTTATTTCCACATTATTCTGAGTTATACCTGTAATCTAGTTACAACTATGTACAAAATTACTTACAGTTTCTTAGAAATAGAACATTAGGAGTACACTTGAGCTAAAATGGAAAGTCTCACATCTTCGGTCAGAAAGCCCAGTTTCAGTCTGCTACCAAGTTCTTGCTGAGCTACAAATATTGTTTAATACTTGTTAACATTTTTTGGTACTTTCTTACAATATTTGTTAATATTTCTACACAGTTTGGTATTTTCCAGTGGTATTAGGAGGTAGCTGGTTAGGTTTTTTTGTTTGCTTGGTTTTTGTTTTAAAGTAGAGGAGGTTTGTTTTTTGTTTTGTTTTTTTTTTAATTAATGTTTAACCCATATATAGATTTTTGATCTCTTCATCCTCAGGTATATCGAAATTGATGTCTCCTTCCTTGACACACCTTTGTTTCCCCAGTTCATTATGGTCTTAGATGTTTAAGTGAGTTCACACTAGGCTTATTTATATGGTTTGTTTAATGTTTCTTTATCACATGTACATGTCAATGCTAATTTGACTCTTTTAAATGGTTGTTCAACATTTCAATGGAAATTGTTCTTCCTTGCTCTGTCACTGGCCCTTTTTTAGAGGGGAAGGGAGGAAAGAGGCTCCTGAATTTTCACTGCTTTACAGAAAAGCAAGATGGTTGGGGCTATGTCAGTTTCCTTTACATGGACAGGTTTCTGCAAGCCTCAGGCACATAGCAAAGGGAATGGTGTGAGGAATGGGAATCAGGTGGGGGGCCCTTTACTTGGAGTGTTGCAAGGCAAAGGTACACTTCTTGTACGTTGCATACAGCAAGAGGATAGAGCGCAGCATCTGTTTGCACATGGTCACTGTCATCTGAATCTGAGGTTCCTTAAGTCCAGTGGGCCACTGGTGCTCCCGGCTGATGATTTTGCAAAAGGCTGACTTGTCTGAAACTCTGAAGGTCCCAGTCCACTTTGGAGGCTGAGCTGTGATGACCCTGCCAAAGACCGAATCCACTCCACTGAGGCGGACAGGCTGGGGCTTCCTGATCAGCCCTTTCTTGTTGTTTATGGTTCGGAGCTCTGATGTGTGGCAGGGTAACTTGGGGCTCACCCCAGGTTCCAGGAATGGGCTGTCTAGGACTAGAGTGACCTCTTGGAAGCACAGCTGCACTTCAAGGTCAGAAGGGGTGTGTGGGAAGCAGGGGGAAGCCCTAAAGGGGTGCTTGGAAGAAGGTGTAGGTGTTGTGTGCCGCAGCCATTGGAAGCTCTCATCCAGTGGGGTCCATGGTGACCAGAGCTGGTATCCTGCCATTGATAGTCTAAAGGAAAGGAATCAGAACATGGAATTTCCCTAGCATGGTTTTGGTGAGGGCATGGCCATTCAAATTCACATCTTTTTCACACTGGCTTTAACTTACTCTAGTCCCCATAAACAGTCCAATAGATGTTAGGGTACTAGTATCTCTAAAGAGTAGTAAGGGATGGTTACAAGTCTTGAATCTGTCAAGTGCCATATGTACTAAAACTTTATTAAACCTTATCACAAGTCTTTGAAGGTAGGCTTTAACCCATTTTACAAGTGAGGAATACAGAGGTGGGCAATAATATATAATAGTTAATAAGTAATACAAGAATAAACTTGTATATTCATAACTGTAAACCTACTTTTGCCCACCCCTGTAGATTGGCCCTAAATGGAGTATCCCAGTTCACCATTAGGACCTGTGCTGTGTTGATAACTGCTAAAGACACCTCTGAGGTTGCAGAGGCTGCTGGCACTTCAAGATGAGACATTAATTGTGATTAGAAACTCAGAAAGGCCCCATCTTTCCAAATATGTGGGACTCTGAATTCCATGTATTTATACCAGTGGTTCTCAAAATATGATCCCGGGACTAGCATCTTTCAAACTCAGAAACTCTGGGAATAGGGCCCTGCAATCTGTGCTTAAGTAAACCCTCTGGGGATTCTGATGTACTTACAGAACATATACTGCTCCTCTTAAGAAACTTCAGCTTTCACTATTTTTAATTATCAAGATAGTCTTTTGGCCCTAAAAACCTGTTTTCTGACACAAGGGAGCTGTTCTTTCAGAACACTGAGCTACTTATGCCATCTCAGAGGAAGTATATCAGGCTGGTAGGAAAATAGTTTCCAAAGGCCAGTCTTTAAATATTTATAAAGATTTTTCTGGTTCTTGTAGATTTGTTTTTTTGTTTTCTTACCTATGGGAGACCCACTGGCTAAGAACTTCATTTTTCTGTTCCCTTGGAAGATAAGGTCTGGGAGGGTGTTGCTAACTCAACAATGTACTCAAATAGAAGTTGAATTTTCCTTCAATCTACCTTAAAATTGTCAGTATATGAAGCGTTTTCCTGAATTCGGGAGATACTAACATTTATTGAGCATGCACTGTTATGTTAAGGGACATAACAGATCCCTTTTCTTTTTAGCCAAGTGTATTTCTCTGTCCCTTCTCTTTTCTCCAAAAGGAAACAGCAGCAGATTTGATTCCATCCAGTAATGGTATAACAAATCAACATCTCCACCATCCTTTGTGAGACAGTAAAGTTCATTTTTTCAAAGGAATTGGTAACATTTCAAGCCAGAAGACCTGCCCTAACAGTGGTTAGTATAGAGATTTGTTGATTTCCTCCAACTGGTGTCTCCTGACCTATGCTGGCCCTTTTGCTACTGTGTTCAATGTGTGGGCTGCTTTAGGATGATAAACTGACACCCCAGGGATACTTATCTATTTATTCCAAACAGCCTACCAAAGGCGTCTGATGCTTGAGATTATGACGGAGAGCATACAACCAAGATCAGAGCTACTCTGGTACACAACATGGCAAGGTGGGGTGACCAAAATAAGTATTCTTTTCCTGCCTCACCTTGAGCAAAAGGGGCTAGAGGTGCTTTAAAAAAAGAAGAAGAAGAAGGCTTTATCAAATGTCCAACCTAAGTATTCAGCAGAACCAACAAGGGATAAGGGCTTCTCCCCCCAGGTCTTTCCAAGACTTTCAGGCAAGGTTTACATAAAGATGGTTCACACCCCCTTGACTTCATCCCCACTCCCACCACCGGGAACTCACTGTCATCTCTCCAAGGGGGGTTGAACCTAGGAAGTCTATTCAAACTGCTCTAATAACTCCCCAATGGGAAACACCGTGTTCTGGCCAAAAAGGGTTCCCCTTCATACTAGTCCTCCAGGTCCAGGAAACCGGGTCCCCCAATGTCCCCACCTGGGAAAGAGGAAGGCAACGTCAAAGTGCCGCTGAGGTCCTTGTAAACTGCACTCCGAGGGGCTGAAGCTGCCTGTTGTGGGGGGAGCTTCCTGTCCCAGCCGGAAAACAGGCTTGTTCCCTGGGAGTCCCCTACCCCGGGCCGGGCCGGGGCCAGAGGGCTCTGGCTGAAGAGGTGGAGCTGGCGGTGGGAGCCCAGGCCCGGTCCCACCATCCGGGCTGGGAGCTCACCTGCTGAACTCCACGGCCATACGCTCCAGAGTGGCAGCTGCTGGTCCCCGCCGCATCTTTTCTCCACCAGGCGCCTGGCAACCGCCTTTGTGACCCAGGACCCGGGCGCCGTAAGGGGGTGGGGGAGTAGTGGGGCGGGGCCGTCTGGGCTGGACTCCTTGGAATGCCAGGTCCAGAAGTGCAGGTTCGAATCCCGCCCCCTCGGGCACCGCCCTACTTCGCTGCATGGCTGTGCCTTTGATTAGTTGCAGAGCAGGTGCCTGCCCACTTCAAGGGGTGTGGTCAGGAACGTGCTTCAAAATCCCGGGACCTATTGTTAGTTTAAAAGTCTTCATTAAACCTGCTCAGTAGGTGTTCAGGCAGAGTTACCCAGACTTCTGAAGGCTTTTGTTGCTGCGTTGGAATGATCCCCGTGCAAGGAGACAGAATGTGCTAGTATAAATAAATGCTCACCTGTCTAGAACAAGAAAAAAGATGCATGTCTTCTTCCCTTGACTTCCTGAAATCCTTTCTCTGCCTTCTATTAAACCTCAGAAAGACGATGCTGTCCTATTCTCAGCAAGCTGAAAAACGGAACCTCTCACCATAGTAACAGTGATCCGACAACTTTGACAGCATCACTCAATTACCTGGGCTGCTGAGGGAAGACAGAGCTACCCAGTTGACCCCCATATCCCTGATGCCTGGCTATCGCAGTGCCTGGCAGTATGCAGGAGGTTCTTGGGGAAGAATTAAATACTGGCCCACCCGACCTTCCCTTAAACACCCGGACGTTGGCCTTGCACTTTGGGAACTATATAACACAAATTAGAGCTGTCACCTTTCGTCTGGCTCTTTGGGTGAAGCTGAAGTGCGGAGACTGGGACCAGGGGAGGGGTCAGGCTGAGATTCTGGTTTGGAAGGTCAGATAGTCTTGAGAAGCTTGTCAAGAACTGTCAGATGCTGTGTGTGTGTGTGTGTGTGTGTGTGTCCCTGTGGAAGGAGAGCTAAGTGGAGATTGGAGGAGTCGTCAAAATGCAGAGATGGACAGAGAATGATGACTCTTGGAAGAGACTAAAATGATTTTGAATTACAAAACTTTTTTTCATTAAGTTTTTAATTTTCCTCTTATTTTAAAAGCAAATAAAAGTTTTTTATTGCACAGTTTTTTTAAAAAAATATTTTTATTGATTTCAGAGAAGGGAGAAGGAGAGATAGAAACATCAGTGATAAGAGAGAATCATTGATTGGCCGCCTCCTGCACGCCCCACACTGAGGATTGAGCCTGTAATTTGGGCATGTGCCCAGACGGAATCAAACCCAGACCTCCTCGTCCATAGGTTGATGCTCAATCACTGAGCCATGCTGGCCCGCCAGGATTATTTTTTTCCAGAGAGTGGAAGAGAAGAAGGAAGGGAGGGAGGGAGGGAGGGAGGGAGGGAAACACTGATGTGAGAAAAACACATTGACTGGCTGCCTCCCGCATACCACCCTGAACTCACCTGCGCTCGATCTTGGCTTGTCATTAATTTACAAATTTCCTCTCGCTGGGTATTATTGTGAAATATATGTAAACATTTTGTTCATTTGATAAATGTAAGGTGGAACATCATATTGTGTTGTTGAAAAGCATTTTAAAAGTAACTTGGGCTTAATGTGATTTAATCGGTTATGCCTAACTTATTGCTGACACAGACCATAACCTAAGTCTGGAGCAGCTGAAGGAGTGGGAGGGTGACGCGGACCCACGCTCCCGCTAACCGCCAGCAACCGGGTACGGCGAGGGGAAGCGGGGGACTTCTGGCGCATGCCCACTCCGTTTTCCCGGTCGGAGTTGAGCAGGGTAAGCGCCGGCGAGGTCCTCACGTCGCGCAGGCGCACCACGATGCCAGTTGATACGCGGTGCGGAGGACAGGTGTGGGCTGGCGGCGCAGGCGCACGGGCGCCCTGGAGGGTCGGGGCGCCTGCGCAGTCGCACTTCCTTAGGCGGCGGCCATGGCGGGACAAGAGGATCCTGTGCAGCGGGAAATTCACCAGGACTGGGCGAACCGGGAGTACATTGAAATCATCACCAGCAGCATCAAGAAAATCGCGGACTTTCTCAACTCGTTCGGTCAGTGGGCGAGCAGCGGGCGGCGGGATGGAGGGAGGTCTCGGAGGTTTGGCCGGGCGCTGAGAAGCTTTGACGGGCTCTCTCCGGGAGACCTCGACTCTTGCTTTTCTCTTCCTCCTCCTCCAGGGCCCACCTTCCTCCTTCCTCCTTGACCCCAGGCTTCCCTGGGCAGTCCCTGTAGGGTTACCCTGCTCCTCGCTGAGCTCATGGGCCTTATTGCCATTACTCCGGACCCGCTGACAAGTTCTTCCTTTTCCCAGTCGCGTCAGGCAGCCCCATCCACCCTGTGCGTCCGTAGTCTTCTTGCTTCCGTGGCTCCCGCTTCCCTTCCAGCTCCCACTTTGCATTCCGAGTGCACCTCGTAGAACACAGCCGTGGCCGTGTCGCTGCGCTGTGGGTAGTAGAGTCGTGCCGTTTCCCTTTAGCGCCATGCCGGTCGCTGCCTGCCCCGTTCAGCCTTCTCGGTCCGTTCCTTCCTGTCTCCCCTGCTGGCTGTGCTCAGAGTGGAAGGCGATAAGGTCAGAGGTAAGGTCCAGGGCGTGTGGAGTCATGGAGATCTTCTCTGTGTTAGTGTCTCGCTGGCAGTAGGTGTCCTTCTGCTTCTGGCAGAATCTTTCCTAGGCATGGCCTGCTCACGACAGTCTGTATTCCGTGTTCCGTGTTCTTCTGGACAGCAGTCTTGCGGTTCTCAACCTGAGGGTCCCGACCCCTTTGGCGGTGGAACGACCCTTTCACAGGGGTCGCCGAAGACCATCCTGCGTATCAGATACTTACATGACGATTCATAACAGTAGCAACATTACAGTTATGAAGTAGCAACGAAAATAATTTTTTGGTCGGGTCACAGCATGAGGAACTGTATTTAAAGGGCCAGAAGGTTGAGAACATTAAATGTAACAGAACCCCATCCCATGTTCTTCAGATGTTTAAGAACTGGGTAGACGCAGTAATCACATGGTGTAGGGACCGCATCTAGTGATCTTTTCAAACTCATGTGCTTCTGTTCCACGAATTCAGCAAAATTAAGCAATTAAAATTAAGTAGGGGAAATGATCTATTAAAAAAAGACGTTAAAGTGTATTATTTTCTAGCTAGAGGACTGGTGAGTTCTAAGGACAGAACATGGAATTTGTCAGAAAGCATCAGCAAGAGAAACTAGTTCTCCATGCAAGACTCTCTCAGGACTATGGAGGACACAGAACAAGAACCATTTCCTGAGTCAAATAATTTTTAAAAAAATTTTTTTATTGATTTCAGAGAGGAAGAGAGAGAGAGCTAGAAACATCAATGATGAGAGAATCATTGATTGGCTGCCTCCTGCATGCCCCACACTGGGGATCCAGCCCACAACGAATCAAACTGGAACCTCCTGGTTCTTAGGTTGACACTTAACCACTGAGCCTTGCTGGATGAACCTGAGTCAAATAATTTTATCTTCAAGATGAAATAATAACTTCAGAACAAAGCAGAACATTGTTTTTTATTAATATATTTACATATAAGGTATATAGGACTATAAGCTTGATGTGTCTTGATACGGTGGACTTCCTCACTTTCCAGGGATTGTGGATGAAGGTAATATTATTGAGAGAATAGTATGAATTTATATGTCAATAATACATATTCATACAAAAAACTTGCTAAAGAGTTTGTAGTAGGGAATAGTATCAAGAAAGTTTAGATCTCAAATACCCTGAAATTTTTTGAGGACTGAGTGAAGGAACATGGTTTAGTGAAAGATAAGTGGGTTTGGAGACAGGAGACGGAAGTTCAAAAAAACTAGGCTGTCCTAGCTGGTTTGGCTCAGTGGATAGAGCGGCCTGCGGACTGAAAGGTCCCAGGTTCGATTCCCGTCAAGGGCATGTACCTTGGTTTTGGGCACATCCCCAGTAGGGGGTGTGCAGAAGGCAGCTGATCGATGTTTCTCTCTCATCAATGTTTCTAACTCTCCCTCTTCCTTTCTCTCTGTTAAAAAAAAAAAAAAATTAGACTGATTTTAATGAACTGAAAACATTTGAGAAATACTGACATTTACCCTGATACTCAGATATTCTGAGTTTTTCCTCAGAGATGTTTTTTTTTTTTTTAAATTCCATGTAAAATCTTTCAGTGTTAGTTCTCATAACTGGTTTCTTCTGCTTTTCCAATAATTAGGGGGTTCTTCACAGCATTCTTTACTCATAACATTCCCTCAAAAGAAAGACCAGGTCAGAGAAACCAAAAGATTGCATGCTAAGGGAAAGATAGAATGATGATAAGATCATAGCTTTGGTTTGGTCTGGAAAGTCAGTGAAAAATAGTTGGAAACATCACTGACACGGAGAGTTTTAACTGTAAAAAGTAGAATTAAAAGACTTCATTCATCTGGTACATAATATCGGATTTGTACACATAGAATATCCAAGCAACGCTCTAACCACTCAGAAACACCGGCCAAGGCTATATTAACAAACTTTTAATTCATGTTTATCTTTGACATAAATCTTCTTGACATATCATAGCCACTAAATTTATATAGTGGGTGAGTGTTGCAACTGACTGAAAATTGAAAAATCTGAGCTTAGTATTTGCCAAGGAGAAATGTATTTTTTTCTTATTTTATTAGCAAAGAAATGCCTGCTCTGAGATTTTATCAAATGTGTGTGAGTCACATTTAGTGATTAGACAGAGAATAAATACTTTTTTATTCAAGATTTCCAATAAGTCTTAAGCTGAGGAATTAGAAATCTTCTAATCTTTAGGAGCCAGAAGAAATGGCTTCCTTTAGCTTAGGCTGTTATTCTCCCTTAAAGTGATGGCAATGACCTGATGTTTAGAGTAATTACTAGGTGGTTTTTTAAATTTTTGTTTATTTACTTATTTATTTTTAATATATTTTTGGCTTTAGAGAGAGGGTTAGGGAGAGAGGGATAGAAACATTAATGATAAGAGAGAAAGAATCATTGATTGGCTGCCTCCTGCATGCCCTACACTAGGGATTGAGCCCGCAACCCAGGCATGTGCCCTAACCAGGAGTTGAACCATGACCTCCTGGTTCACAGGTCAATGCTCTACCACTGAACCATGCCAGGTTTTGAAAAATAAGTAAGAACAGAATTATGAAGCAGGAGTAAAAGTTAAAGCAATCTGACTTAGCAGGTAAAAAGCTGGTGAAAACTGTCACCATAAAAGTTTAGACAAAGACCAACGGTCTGAGAAACTGGATAAATAAGAATACGCTTGAGTATACTGTCCTGGCATTGGATGACTCAAGATGGGATGTATTTTTCTATTCTAAGCCGTTAGCATAACTCCTTAGTTCTGATGTGTATCTGTGGGGCTTGCATTGAGTTTATGGTACTATAGTTTGGTGGTACAAAGATTTAATAGTTTACTTTGAGGATGCATCTGGAGCTCTTTGGAAATGGCAGCAGTCCTACATTCCTCAACCTGTACTTTGGAAAGGGAAGCTTTTGCAAGATAGCCAACGGAACAGCTGTTGGAACAGCTTTTACTCTGTGATTCCAGCTGGGGAGAGTAGAGTTACAATCTCTTTGTAGTTTTCTCTTCAGGCTTGGAGGACCACCTGAACCCGAGAATGCACAGATTATAAAGCAGTGATAACATCCTAGCACTAGGCCTATTTTGTATTTGGAACTGAAGTTTCTAAAGATAGTCATAGATGATGGTTTTGCTTTTTTAAAATGTGTTTTTATTGATTTTCTTTTAGAGAGAGAAGAACGGAGAGGAAGAGAGAGATAGAAACATAGATTGGCTGCCCCCTGCATGCCCCCTTCTGGGGATGGAGCCAGAAACTTGGCAATGTACCCTGACTGGGAACTGGGGATTGAACCAGCCACCTCTTGGTGCATGGGTTGACGCTCCACCACAGAGCCTCACTGGCCTGACAGATGATAGTTTTGTACTTATATATTTTTTTTTTCTGGTTCTAAAGCTAGAGAAGTGTAACAAGAAGTAGAGAATGTGACTATTTTTAAATCTCAGTTTTTATACTTCACCGACAGATATAGCAATATACCATGCCTGTTGTGATCCAGCTGTGGGTCATGTGTCATGGAAAGGAGAAAGTAAGAATAAATGGACAAATTTTAAAAAATTTAGAATTTTGTTGGAGAAATAAGACTTACCTGCAAAAATAATTCAAGAGAAAGACTTGATTTTTGTAGGCTAAGGCTATGTGCATGAGTTCCAAGAAGGAGCTGTTTGCTAACTGGCATTTGTCAGCAATGATAATGGATACAATTGTCTCTCCTTATTGACTGTTTCATTTTTTATAGTTTCAGTTATGGTCAACTGTGGCTTGAAAATATTAAATGGAATATTCCAGAAACAGACAATTTATAAATTGTAAATTGTGTGTCATTCTGAGCAGTGTGATGAAATTTCTTACTGTCCCGCTCTGTTCTGTCCGGGACATGAATCATCTCCCTTTGTCATGCATATATCCTGACTGCCTGTTAGTCACTTAGTACCCAGCTAGGTTACTGCCATGATGTCACAGTGCTTGTATTCAAGTAGCCCTTATTTTACTTAATAATGGCCCCAAAGCACAAGAGTAGTGATGCTAGTAATGCTGGTATGCCAAAGTGAAGCCATAAAGTGCTTGTTATATATGGTCCGTAGCCTAACATTATATCACAGTGCCTATGTCATTCTCACTTCACATCATCTCATCCCATGGGCATTGTATCTTCTCACATCATCACAAAAAGGATGAATATTTATTTATATAAAAGCCTAAGCAACTGGCTGGTAGCTATGATGCACAATGACAACCAGGGGGCAGACGCTCAATGCAGGAGCTGCCGAGCAACAGCAACTTTGCAGAGTGCCCTCTCACACTCCACGACCCTCCCTACTCAGGGGATGTCGGACTGCTGGTTTTGACTCAATCCCCATAGGCCAGGCCAAAGGACCCCACCTGCCAGAGGGATCTCGCTCAGTCCACAGATGCCCTTCGAGCCCCATTGCTGCCCCAGGTGCAGCCATCCAGGGAGGGACTATGGAAGGTTGGCTCCAGGGTATGTCCGGCCCATCTCGCCCAGTCCTGCCCTGCTGGCCACCTTCTAATTAATTTAATTCAGTGTGCATGAATCCATGCACCAGGTCTCTAGTAATACAATAAGAAATTTGGAGAGAGACCACACTCACGTTACTTATTGTTGTAATTGTTCCATTTTATTAATAGTTACTATTAATCTCTGTGTGCCCAATTTATAAATTAAACTTGGAACGCATTACCTGTGGTCAAGGGGGGACTACTATATTACACCATCAGGCACCCTGACAAGGACAACTGGCATTTTCAGTTAAAGTCTGGTGGTAATGTACACATAAATGCACTCTGGTTTCAGATTTGTTCAGCTGCTGAATGCTTTCATTATGTTTTATTTGAACCAGTATGTATTTAATGTATATAACTGAAGTTTCTAGAGTTGAACAATTTAAATTACTCAACACTGCTTATTCATATAGGCCAGTAGCATCATGTTATTCTTGGATTCTGATTCATGACCAGATTGACAGAGCTAGAACAGAACAGCAATCCAGGAAGGAAACCTCCCTCTTACCACCCTGCTTCTTTGGATATTTTTGGCTCTTTTTTATGGGAAATGACAGATTGTCAGTGATAACATTCATGCTGTTACTGAATAGCATACATTATGTGCCTTTGGGCTTCTAAAAACCACACTGAAAGAGATTTGGTCCTGTTAGGCAGTCATGGCAAAGTATATGCAGGAAAAGTAGGGTGCTGAGGTGCTTCTACTCAAGCTAGCCCTGGGAGTTAGAAGAAGCAGTACTAGCAGATAAAAGGACAAGATTGAAAAGAAGAATGAAGAGCCCTGGCCAGTGTAGCTCAGTTGGTTGGAGTGTCATCAAAAGGTGGAGGATTCGATTTCTGGTCAGGGCGCATGCCTAGGTAGGGGTGTGTATGGAGGCAGCTGCTTGATGTTTCTCTTTCTCTTCCTTCCTCTCTGTAAAATGAATTTTTAAAAATTATTCTAAAAAATTAAAGAAGCATTCCAGAATAGGCAAATCCATACTCCCATATGCATCTCAACTGGGGATTGAACCCACAACCTAGGTATGTGACCTGATCAAGAATCGAGCCTGCAGTCTTTTGGTGTATAGTATGATGCTCCAACCAGCTGAGCCACCTGTCCAGAGCACTAGTAGAGGTTTCCTTTAGAGATTGTGAAAATTAGATTATGGTGATCACTGCAAAATTCTGTTTAAATATTCTAAAAACCATTGAATTATATATTTTAAGCAGGTGAACCTTATGGTAATAAATTATATATCAATGAAGCTATTTCTAAAAATGAATAATGAAGAGTAGCCATGAAGATGGATGAGTGAGAAAGGTTCTAATATGAAACAAAAAGAAAAAAAATAAACTAGAAAGTGCAAGAGTCAGGTTGCAAGCAAATTTTAAGGAATGTGGGGAATAAATTATGGCCTCAGAGGCTCAGAAGGATGGTGGCAGTGTAATGGGAAAGAATGCCATGCTGGTTAGTGAGGAAACAGGGTTTTGATCTCAGCTCTGCCACCCTTTTGTCCTGTCAGTTACCCACATGGATACTCTATTTATCTAGGCCTTTGTTTTCCCACCTGTAAAATTGTGGAGCCCTGGACCGGTAACTCAGTTGGTTAGAGCATCATCCCAATATGCCAAGGTTGCAGGTTTGATCCCTGGTCGAGCACATTACAAGAATTAACCAATGAATGCATAAGTAAATGAAACAACAAATCAATGTTTCTCCCTTCCTATCCCTCTAAAAATCAATAAATATTAATTTTAAAAAAATGAGGAGACACACTAGAGTCAAACTTCTGTTCCACTAATATACCAGAATCTTTTTTCCCCCCCAATAAACATCTATGTGCCAGGCAAGACCTTAAGATTACAAAGATTAATAAAAGGCAATACAATAGGTCCTCGGGTTACATCAGAGATCTGTTCCTACAGTGGGACTTAACAAGATTTTTACCTTAAGTCAGAACCCACCTACATAAGCACCTACGTTACTCGCATGGAGCACATACACAGCAGTAATGAAATGAAACCATAAAAAAAATTTGAAAGAAAGATAATAATTCCTGACCTTTATCTGTGGTAAATAAATGATAAAAAATATAAAGCACATCTGTACATATGTCAGAATGACACTTTTTTTTAATAAATAAAAAATTTAATAAATAAAAAATGGTGACGTAACCACTAAACAACGTATGTTGAGTCTGATATAAACGGAGGACTGCCTGTATCTGCTGTCCTAGCTGGTTTGGCTCAGTGGATAGAGCGTTGTCCTGTGGACTGAAGGGTCCCAGGTTCGATTTTGGTCAAGGGCATATGCTTGGATTGCAGGCTCGATCCCCAGTAGGGGGTGTGCAGAAAACAGCCGATTGATGATTCTCATTGTTGATGTTTCTATCTCTCTCCCTCTCCCTTCCTCTCTGAAATCAGTAAAAAATCTATTTTAAAAAAATGTAATATTTGCCTTTTATTAACTCATTCTACTGGGGAAACAGTCATGTAAATAAATTATAAATCACAGACACATAAGTGTCACTTGGTTTTGTTGCATGAACATTTACTCATGTCATTAATTATTCTTCAAACTGGTGATTTTTTAATGACTGTTTTAATAGTCTCTCATAGATATGTCATACTTTACCAAAGCATTCCTAAGTAATAGTGATGAACATTCTTGTTCGTTAAATCTTTATCCAAAGTGAGAAATGATAATTGAAGACCAACTACAAAAGTAACTTATGAATTAGAAATTCAGCCATAAATATTTAGGTAAATAACAGAGGAGGGAAAATTATATCCATCTGTCAAAGACCTCTTAGAATTCAATTTGAACTGAGCCTTGAAGGAGAATGTTTAGATGAGTAAGATTTGCATATGATGAAATGAAAATTAAGGCAAGATCAGGGTATAGGAAGATTTGTCTCAAAATGGGTGCCAAAGCACTTTTGCATAACATCCAGGGAAGAGATGAAAAGAAAGGTTGAGCTAAGTGTTAAATCATTGAGTGGGAGTGTCTCAGTGAATAGATATTTTAGATATAAGTGAAGATTATTGAGAGACTAGAGGCCCAGTGCACGAAATTCAAGCACTGGGGTGGGAGTAGGGGTCCCTCAGCCTGTCCTACGCCCTCTCATAGTTCAGGACTCCTCGCTCTGTACCGCTCACCTGCTCGCTGCTCCTCACCGCTCAGCTTGCTGCTCCTTTAGTGCTGCCGCGGAGGCGGGAGAGGCTCCTGCCACCACTGCTGTGTTTGACAGCCGTGAGCCCAGCTTCTGGCTGAGCAGTGCTTCCCTTATGGGAGCGCACTAACCACATGGGGGCAGCTCCTGCCTTGAGCATCTGCCCCCTGGTCGTCAGTGTGCATCATAGTGACCGATCGTTCTGGTCTTTTCGCCGTAATGGTTGTTTAGGCTTTTATTATATAGATGACGGAACCGTGTTGGAAGAAGTGGTAGGAAATAATTAGCATGCCTAGAAATCTTTTTCTCCTGTGTATTGAGAATAGTTGTAGAAAGAGTACCCAAGTCTGTTAGAGAAGTTTGCAGAAGAAAGGTATCCTAGGGGAATACCTACATTCCATTTTGGGTGAGGTGGTGAAAGAAGATTGAAAAAGGTAGAAAAGGAATTTTGCAGATGGAATGTGGACTTCACAGGTTATTTGATGTCAAGTTTTCTCTGATTCTGAAAGGCCTTCGCAGATATTGATGAGACATTAAGTGCCCTTGTAAACAACGGACTACTGTGGCTTCCATTAGCTTAAGAAACACTGATACCTTCCCTTCTTCCTACAGTCTCTGCTGTGTTCTTGGCCTCTGATTTTCCTCCCTATTGAGGTTATTTTCTTCATCTTTTTATTTTTTCTCTCTTGAAACTCTTAGTTTGCCTATTACCAAATGGTCATCTGTACAGCATTGGTCTGTTAGTTTCCTATCGCTGCCATGACAAATTACCACAAAGATAGCAGCTTAAACCACATAAATTTATTATTTTACAGTGGTATAAATCAGAAGTCTAAGACTGGCTCACTGCTGAAATCATGATGTCAACAGGGTGCCTTCCTTTCTGGAGGCTCTTGGAGAGGATGTGATTTCTTGCTCACTGGGTTGTTGGCAGAGTAGTTGTCTGCTGAGAGCTGTTCCCAGCTTCTAAAGGTCACTTGCCCCTCTTGGCTCATAGCTCCCTTTCTCCATCTTCAAAACCAGCAACGGCAAGTTGAGCCCCCTCACACTTTGAGTCTTTTTTTGCCTTTACTCTTCCTTTCTCATCTACATTTAAGAGCTTGCGATTAGATTGGGCTCATCTAGACAATCCAGGACCTCAAGATTCTTAACTTTAATCATATCTACAAACTCCCTTTTGTCATGTAGAATACATACATACTCACAGGTTCCAAGGATTAGGATGTGGACATCTTTGGGAGCCATGTTCTCTGCCTACCACAGATCCACTGTAAGCAGCTGTGTTCCTAAAATACTTCTCACCTTGTCCTCACCATTCCTCTCCTTTGCCTGCCTGCTCCCATTTGTACTCTACATGATATATCATTCCTTTTCTTCAGCTTAGGAGAGAGAGAGAGAGAGAGAGAGAGAGAGAGAGAGAGAGAGAGAGAGAGAGAGAGAGAGAGAGAGTGTGTGTGTGTGTGTGTGTGTGTGTGTGTGTGTGTCTGGAATGACATTAATCCTGAATATCATTCTCCTTTTACTAGATATGTCTTGTCGTTCAAGACTTGCAACACTAAATGAGAAACTGACAGCCCTTGAACGGAGAATAGAGTACATTGAAGCAAGGGTGAGTATGATGGCCAAGATGTTTCCTTATGAGGTTAGTCAGTGACTGTGCAAGAGAGAATGCATGTTGCTACATCTTGCTAAAACAGACTGATAAGCAGAAATAGTTTAGAGAAGTTAGTACCTTACTTAAATTTGAACCACATTTCTGAGACTCTAAAGCTATCTTCTTTTCTACCACTCTATTGCCTAGGATCTAAAATACCTAATCCTTTTGAATTTATCTAATGGTCAATTTTCCTTCTACAGGTGACAAAAGGTGAGACCCTCACCTAGAACTGTGCCAGACTGCTGCTGGGAAGTTGCTTTACAGAACACAGGCCTACGTGGGAAAGGTCCCAGCAGCCTTCCACTTCTCTCTCCTTAAAGAGCAACAGGGCTTATTCTTGTTTTTCTTTCTTCAAAAGTGTGGCCTTTGGGCTCTGCCATGTTCATCTGGCAGTGTGATATGGCATGTGGGGAGAAGTCCAGGGGAACTCTTGAAAACATTAGACATTTTACCTTTTCAGTAACATTTTGTAAAACTACTTGTCAATGTATTTGAGGCACTGGGAGCCAAAAGCCTGGGACTCTTTATTAAGGTCCTCCCCACCTCCCTCCTCCTTCCCTCCCCCCTCACCCTCTCAAATTTTCCTTACAGTTCTCATGGCCTCTGCATTGATTCTATAAACAGTCTTTTCTCCTCCCTACCTTTGTTGGGAGGTAGTAGACAGTCCTGGCTGAGAGACTCATGCCCTGGCAAGGTGGCTGCCAGAGAATGTTGTTGCTAATCTACTAGTTTTTTTGTCCTTTTGAGGAGGTCAAGGCCAGGTCTCCACTTGGCTTGAAGGGACATTTTCAGATTTTCTTTCTGTCACTTGGGGTGTTTGCTTCTGATATTTCCCTAATAAACTCCTCAACTTTATCTGACTGCTGTGATTGTGGTGGGAAAGGAGCTAGAGATGGGACTCCTCTATTCCACAGAAATCTAATATGTGGAATTATTATTCTAACAAAACTTTCAGGTGTAGCTGCTTGATCAAAACCTAGGTGGCTTACCAGCCTGAGCCATTATATGTGACTTTGAGCTAATTTATCCTGGGAATCATTTGGTCATTCAGCAGGCATTTCCCAAGTGCTTACTTTGTAGATATGTTATGTCCCAATAAAAGATACATCATTGAATGAGGTGTGATGCTTACATTCTATTGCAATACCAGCATTCACACAATTTAACCACAATCCAGGGTTTCAAAACCAGGTTTTATAAGGTACAAACCAAATGTCTACTTTTTTTTAAGCTAATAGTTTAAACATAAGAATGTAAAATTTGTCATTCCCAAAGCTTGCAACCTTTTTTAAAGGCTTATATAGTCACCTAGAAGTCATTCAGTATTGCCCTTTACCTTTCCTCAGTCCCTGCCATCCTACCATGCTAATACTACAGCTCTGGGTTAATGAATTCTCTAATTTAGTGTCTGCCTCCTACAGTGTATTTGGGTGCCTCTTCTTATATTACCCAGTTGAATGCCTTGCAGAAGGTGGGTAATCAATAACAGTTGAACTGACTTAGAGAGCTCAAGCTGCTTTGTACTTTTAGAACCCTTGTTTAGACCTTTGGAAGTATTGCCTTCATTTAAAAATGGGATTTTAGGCCTACCTGGATTTGCTCAGTGTGAATAGAGCATTGGCCCCCAAGGACTGAAGGGTCCCAGGTTCGATTCCAGTCAAGGGCATGTACCTCAGATTCCTGGCCCCAGTTGGGGCATGTGCGGAGGCAACCAGTTGATGACACATCGATGTTTCTGTCTTTTCCCCTTCCTTATACTCTCTCTAAAAATCAATGGAAAAATGTCTGGGGTGAGGATTAACAACAACAAAAACACCACACACAAATAAGCAAAACTTTATAAAAATCGAATTTTGCAATGGAGACAAAACTGACATTTGATTTGGTAGTGCTGTTTTTGAACATTATTGAGCTCATTCAGAGTGTTTTTAAGAGTCACTTGAGTTCATTATTCATAATCTCCCCTATCCTGGATAAAGAATTACTTCTAAAGTTCAAGTTTTAGGTTATCTGATGTTCTGTAGTCAATTTAACAGATATTTATTGAGTTCCTCCTATATGCAAGGGCTATAACAAGAGATAATAATAGGGGAAAAATAATCCATAAGCTGGAAAAGCCCTCCAATGAGATTACATGTGAAAATGCTTGGTAAATTTCTTATGGCCCAATAGATATTAATCAGTTAATCTATATAAAAGCCTAAGCGATCCTTCGACCATTAGCTATGACATGTACTGACCACCAAGGGGCAGACGCTCAATGCACAGGCATAGAAACATGGAACAGACTTATGAATCTCAGAGGGAAGGGGGAAGGGGAGGAGGAAGGGTGGGAAAGATTAACCAAAGATCTTATATGCATGCTAGAGGCCCTGTGCACAGATTTGTGGGGTCCCTCGTCCTGGCCTGCAGGGATCAGGCCAAAACCAGCAGTCTGACATCCCCCGAGGGATCCTGGATTGTGAGAGGGTGCAAGCTAGGCTGAGGGACGGACCCTATGCACTGGGGTGCACGAATCCATGCACCAGGTCTCTAGTTTATTAATATCAAAGTAATGTTTCTAAAAAAGTTAGCACCCTATGTAATGCCTGTTGCTAATGGTAATCTACTGCTTGTAAAGAGAGCCACTGGTAACATTTGGTATGGGAGACCAGTGAATCTGACTTCCTCTAGTAGTAATAACGTCTCCGTTTTATCTGGCACTTAAAGGTGTCCCTGATTTTCTGTGTTATCACCTCATTTATAAAATGCCTTGGCTTTATTAAAGATATATAGCTAATATTGTCTATAATTTATTGTTATCATGTGCTAGATGGACTAAGTGTTTTATGTACTTTATTTTATTTAAGCTTTAAGGCCTGAGAAGGAAGCATTCTTAATTCCACATAATAGGTTTAGAACAAGTTTAGATAAGCTGGAACTTGTCCAGAGTCATACAATATCAGTGAAGGTGCTGGGATTTGAACCTACCTGACTCAGGCTGCTCTAACCATTCTTCTGAATGTGGTATAACCAAATCTAAAATTTATTTTCTCATATCTAGGCCAGAACTGTTTCACTATATTCACAGTAGATACTTTTAAGTAATTTGTCATATATGCCTCCTTACCATCCTTTTGTAAAGAAGGTTTCATGGGCTTTTGCTCTTTCTTGATGTTCATATTGTCTAGTGTCACTTTTCCCAGCTTCCTTTCTCTGAAGGTTTAATAATATGTTGTACTTTCTGGAAGTCTTAGAAGTACTGGAATTCAGTCAACTCCAGTACTTCCTCTGTCTCTGGGTTAGAGATACATCTGGAGCCACAAGAAGCAGTCATAACTCCCTTCTGAAGGAGCTTATTTGGTCAGTCTCCAGAAACTGGGATTTTACTTTAAAGTTATACACATCTTTGTTCACAGGTCATTGCAGTCTATAAATAGTGTTATGCTAAATGATTTATTTAATTCTTAATGTGTTGCTTCAACTTAAGGATTTAGAGTTCTTATTATAGGCATACCTCATTTTATTACATGCCACAAATGTTGCATTATTTTACAAAATTGAAGGCAAGCCTTTCCACCAGCAAAAAGGTTATGACTCACTTTATTGTGATACTGAGTGGTCTGGAACCCAAATCGGCTACCTCCTGCACACCCCCTACTGGATCGAGCCCGAAACCCAGGCATGTGTGACTGACCGGAATACAACCTGGGACCCTTCAGTCTGAAGGTCTACATTCTATCCATGGAGCCAAACCGGCTAGGGCAAGAGCCTATTATTTATCGCTAGGCTCCTTCCCAGCATTTGTATTCAGTTTCATACTGTTGCCTGCAAAAAACATTTGCCTCCCCTTGCCTGTGGAGAATGTGTTAGGGAAGTTTGCAGGCAGTGGTGCCATTAGTAACCACAAAAATACAGCTGATTTCTGAAGGCAGTGTGGCTGTCAAGTAGAGTATACAATAAGAAAATCAGGTTGGGTTAGTGCTCTCAAGTTTGTTTTCTGGAGAAAAGCCAGCCTGAACAAAGATTGTCTAAAGATACTAGCTCATAAAACTTAAAGGTGGGGAAAGTTTTTAGAGAGAATCTAGTCCACTCTTGCCTTTTGAAAATGAAGAAGTGAGCCCAGACAGGTTGTGTGACACACCCATCTAGTTACACGGTAGCAAAGACAACACTAAAACCCAGGTCTTATTCCTGGATCAAGTGAGAGCCAGAGCCATTCAGGGTCTCCCAACTTGGTTTTGTTTTCTGTACCATGCTGATCCTGTATTAGCCTCTCCCTGGATCTTATTAACAACCTGAAAGAGTAAAAGGGCAGTTGTCACATGCAGCTAAGGTGTCCATTGGAGTTAGCGTTTGCATTTGCCAAAAATTGGCAGTTTCCTTTGGCACCTTAGGCTTGAAACTACCAAGTGTGAGATTGGTATTGTGCCTTAATCCACATCCTTCTGGTAATAAGGATCTGCATTTCCCAACCATGACATGGTTGTTTGTTTTTTGAAATATAAGTTTATTAATAAACAATAACAAGATATAACATGATATAAAAATAATATGCAAACAACAAAAGCATGATCTCAAAACATGATAGAAAAATACAAACAAGTGATAAATTGGTTAAACTTATTCCAATATCTCCCTGTATACCACCACACTAAGAGTGAAAACACTTGTAGAGTGCTTGACTAATTTCCCTTGTGCTAAATACCACATGCTCTTTGAACGCCAGAGAAAGCAACATGTAACTGACCATGTCTGAAAACGGGTTCAGGTAAGAATATTCCTACTCTGTCTAGAAGTTGTCCTTGTGATTTATTAATAGTCGTCCCAAATGCTGGTATCACGGAAACTGAATCAATTTAAATGGGATGGCAGTGTCAGATGGGGACAAATCAATTCTTGGAATCGGAACAACCTCTCCCTCTGCAGATCGTGTTAATACTTCTGATTCGATTATGTTAGGTCACAATCTTTTGATACTAAATTGAAGACCATTACAAAGACCTATTAAGGTTTCTCAATAGCTTGATGATTGCACCCACTTTCAATTTTAATTTATGACACGGCATTCCTGAAGGAGTAATATTATTAAGAAATTCAGTGGGAAAATTTTCCTTTTCAGCATCGTCTGTTGAATCAATGGAATCATCATTCAAATATGTGTGAAAATCTCCATCAAGTATATCCAAAATTTCTTCATTTAATTTTTGAAACTGCTCATTTTTTGGTGAAACGATCGCACGTGTAGCCTCATTTTTAATGAGGTACATTGTGCCAATAGTTCCCCTTTAGATACATTCTGTCACCGACGACGCCTTTTTTCCTTTTTTCAACTTCAGAGGCACGTTGCTGTTCAGACATTTTCCGTGGATAACACCGGTTTCTTTTGGCTTCAGATCTACGTTGTGCCAATAGTTGCTCTTCAGATAAATTCTGTCGCCAACGCCGCCTTCTTTCAGTGTCAGAGACGCGCTGCTCTGCAGACATTTTCTGTTGATCATGCCACTTTCTTTCAGCTTCAGAGGCACATTGCTCTTCGGGCATTTTCTGCCCGGGGACCTGCCCCCAGGCTGGGCACGCAGCCCCGCCCACCTGAACGCGCCTGTTGTCCTTGCAGCCTCGCAGGCCATCGTGTCTTTTCAGGAATACCTCCATCCGGGGTGCTTTCCCTTTCTCCCACAAGGCGATCGATCACATTTGGCTTCTGAAAGGGCAGTCCAAGAGAGACCAGGGGCTGCTAGTTCTCCAACATGACGTCCTTGTACAGACCTCTCTGCGCTGGGCTCAGCCTCTCCCACTCCTCCTGGGAGATGGCCAGGTCCGCCAACGTCAGTGCCGCCCTGGACTTGGGCTTCACCATGTGGCTGACATCCTTTCCTCCTCACCAGTCCTCGTCTGGGGAGGCGCAGCGCGCAGGGCAGGTGGGGCGGGTGAGTACGTGGCCTGCGCCCCCTGCGCCCCCTGCGCTGCTCAGGTGGATGGGTTGCCCCGGGCAGCGTCGTCATATGGTTTCTCATGGCCACGCGCTAGGCCACGCACCCCGCACCCGGAGCCGGAGAGGCACGTTCTTGACCACAAAATGTTCTCCGAAGACCTGCTCAGCAGGGCTCCGACCGCTGGGTCGCTTCCCGGCAGCGCCCACGCCGACTCCAGCGCAAACACCTCCCCTCCCCGCGCTCCCTGCGCCTGCGCAGTCACCTCTGGGAACTCAGCCCCGCCCCCTCATAACATGTTTGTTTTTTTAAATAATTTTTTGTGCCCTGGCCAAAATTTTTTTGTGGCTCGGTTAAGTATGGTCCTGTGCACCAGGAGGTGGCTGGTTCGGTTCCCAGTAACGGGTGTGCAGCAGATGGATGTTGTACTCTCACAACAATGTTTCTCTCTCTAAAAATCAAGCTATTCCTTAAAGAATATCATTAATAATTTTTTGTAAAATAAATTTTGGACTTGTAGAAAAGTTTCACCAATAGTACAAAGAATTTCTATACATCATAAAACATTTTGAATTGAGATTTACTTTTATCCTTAAATTTGAATTTATTCAATGTGACAACCCCAGTGTGACCTTAAGAGTAAAATGGGAAATAAGTGCATTATAAGGTGAAATCCATTTTGTTGATATAATTTTTAAGATGTCTCAGTTTAATAAATGATAAAGTAATTCAGTTTGGCATTGATAAACTTTTTGTCTAAGAAGTTATTAGCATTTAAATTTTTTTTTATTGATTGACTTTAGAGAGGAAAGGAGAGGGAGATTGATTTGGCTTTTTTTTTTTAAAGCTTAGGTTTTTTTAAAAATATATTTTATTGAGTTTTTATAGAGAGGAAGGGAGAGGGACAGAGAGAAACATCTATGAGAGAGAAACATCGATCAGCTGCCACTTGCACTCCCCCCACTGGGGATGTTCCCCCAACCAAGGTACATGCCCTTGACTGGGACCTGGGACCCTTGAGTCTGCAGGCTGATGCTCTATCCACTGAGCCAAACTGGTTAGGGCTGATTTGGCTTCTTGAATGTGCTCTGACCAGAGATCAAACCCACAAAAATGGTGTATGAGGACAATGCTCTAACCAACTGAGCTGTCTGGTCAGGGCCTTTTAGCACTAAATGCATTGTATGTCACCCTGACAGGTGGCTCACCTTTACCTTTCTTCTAAACTCCAAGAGCTCTTCCTTTGCTTCTATAACTTGTTTCCTAAGCCCATTTTCTTCTACGAATTAGTTCTTCTACTTCTGTATACAGTAGTTTAAGTCTTGACTTTGAATTGTTTCCTAGCCAGAATTCAAGTAGTGAGGTTGCTGAATTCAGGTCTGGTCTAACAGCACTGGTCTAACACCTGGTGCTGTCCCGCTAGGCCAACAAGTGTGAATTTCAGAGGGCACACACTGCAGTGTGAAAAGTGATTCTCGCCCTGACCGGTTTGGCTGAATGGATAGAGCATCGGCCTGTGGACTGAAGGGTCCCGGGTTCGATTCCGGTCAAGGGCATGTACTTTGGTTGCGGACACATCCCCAGTGGGGGGTGTGCAGGAGGCAGCTGATCTATGTTTCTCTCTCATCGATGTTTCTAACTCTCTAGCTCTCTCCCTTCCTCTCTGTAAAAAATCAATAAAAAATATTTTTAAAAAAAGTGATTCTTTTCAGTTTCCTTTAATCTTTCTTTTAAAAAAATCTTTCTAAAAAACAAACAACTTTCTGATTCTGTTCAGGAGAGTGTTGGTTTGACAACTAACACTTGGCATTGAACACTTAGCTAATCCCTTAAAGTAAAAGCAGGGTCAAGTGCTTTAAACAAACAATAGATAGCTTGGCCAGGCATGGCTCCTTGATTGAGTGTTGACCTATGAACCAGGAGGTGGAGATTTGATCCCCAATCAGAGCATATGCTGGAGGCAGCTGATCAATGATTCTCCCTCATTGATGTTTTTATCTCTCTCCCTCTCCCTTCCTTCCTAAAATCAATAAAAATTTATTTAAAAATAAACAATAGATACAAATTAATAACTTGCTTTGTTTTCTTTGAACTTAGTTCTACTGTACTCTTTTATGGCAAGGAATAATGAATTTCTATTGATAGTACTAATAAAAATTCTTCTCAAACTTGTTTAATTGCTTGCATATGCATAGAATACCTCTGAAAGGAAGTACAAAAAACTGATACTTGCTGCCTCCAGGGACTCTTTCTAGGTGGCTAAGGAAAGAGAGGGAAGATTTTTATACTCTTTTGCATAAAATGGAGAGAAAACAAACGATTAATGAAAAAAATAGCGCAGATGGTAGGGAGAATATGGCAAAAAGCATGACGGCCTTAAGAGGATGAATAAAACTAAGGAAACTAACAGGAGGAAAGAAAAACAAATTTCTAAGGGAAACCCGGGAATGGGGTCACCGAGGGCCACCCACCGCTTCCGTGAGAATTGGCCCCAGTGGCGGGGCGCGATCTACCTGCGCAGGCGCATAACCTCAGTGAGCATTGGTCCCTGTTGCTAGGGAGATCCATGTGCGCATGCGCATAGCTCCCAACCACCCATTTCTGCGAAGGTACGCTCCGCCCTCCCCCGAGAGCTGGGCAAACGGTGCGGACGTGCGGAGGCCCCGCCCCGCCCCTTGTGGTCCGCGAATCCCGCGGCTCGGAGGCCAGGGGTGTCTAGGCGCCGGAGGTAGGGACCTGGGAGGCGGGGGACCTGCGGGACGCTGGGGTGGGCGCGGAGGAGGACGGTCCCTCCGAGTACGGCTGGGGAGAGTCGGGTCCCGAGGCGGCAGACGCCGCGGAGGAGATGGAGGCCGGGAGGCCGCGGCCGGTGCTGCGCTCGGTGAACTCGCGGGAGCCGTCCCAGGTCATCTTCTGCAACCGCAGCCCGCGCGTCGTGCTTCCTGTGTGGCTCAACTTCGACGGCGAGCCGCAGCCCTACCCCACGCTGCCGCCGGGCACGGGCCGCCGCATGCACAGCTACCGAGGTAGGGTCGCCCTTTCGCGGTCCCGCCGCGCCGCGCCGCCCCCCTGAGCGCCTGCCCGCCGGTGCTGAGCTGTGCCCGGCGCTCTAGGCCTGATAGCACCAGCAACGGTGGCACGAACCCATCGAATCCCCTCCACCATCCCGGGGGGCC
The DNA here is from genome assembly GCA_004026665.1 of Murina feae. NCBI lineage: Eukaryota > Metazoa > Chordata > Mammalia > Chiroptera > Vespertilionidae > Murina > Murina feae. Next base: position 43,105 of record PVJC01003155.1, read on the forward strand.
GGAGCTGTTGCCATTATTATTCGCATTTACGCCTGAGCCACTGAGGCCCCAAAGAGGTAGTGACAGAGCCAAGTTGACGCTGCTAGTAAGCGGTAGGCATTCTTTTTTAAAATATATATATTTTATTGATTTTTCACAGAGAGGAAGATAGAGGAATAGAGAGAAACATCGATCAGCTGCCTCCTGCACACTCCCCACTGGGGATGTGCCTGCAACCAAGGTACATGCCCTTGACCGGAATCGAACCCGGGACCCTTGAGTCCGCAAGCCAACGCTTTATTCACTGAGCCAAACCGGTTAAGGCGGCATTCTTCTTTATAAAACTGATTAACTTGCATTCGATGGTGGCTTTTCCCCTACCCTCTTCCACGGATAGTTACCCTAAAAGCAGTGCTCCGTCCTTTTTTTTTTTTTAGTGCTCCGTCCTTAATGCCCA
>PVJC01003155.1:43640-72872 GCA_004026665.1 Murina feae
GTTTCAACCACAGAGGGCTTCTCAGAGAAAAAAGGGAGTTCTGCAGGATGACTGGGAGCTAGCCAATCCAAGACAGTTCTAGGCAGAGGGAACCACATGGGTTGAAGGAGAGAAGGTATGGAATCGTGGCAGAGGAAGCCCTAAAGGTGACTTTACCCCTAGGGAAATGGGGGCCATTGAAGGTTTTCTAGCAGGGGCAGGACATTGTCAGATTTACACTCAGGTTGGGTTGCAAAGTGGTTTGCCCAGGAAGACTGCTGCTGAGGAACCAGTTAGGAAGCTATTGCAATAACCAAGGGGGAGATTAGATCTTCTTGCCTAAGAAGGTTGTAATCTCCCAATGGCTTTCAAGAAGAAAGTAGTCCTGGGCTCCCTTAATTCTCACAACCATAGAAATAGACTCATAGAAACAGAACAGAAGGGAGGCGAGTTGGGAGGCTGAGTGAAAAAGTTGAAGGGGTTTAGAACTACAAGTTGGCAGATACAAAATAATCACAGGGATGCAAAGTACAGCATAGGGAATATCCTATCCTATATAATCCTATATAATAAAAGGTTAATATACAAATTGTCCTTTCCACCAGGGGCTCAAGGGAGTGATTGACTAGGAGGCGGTGCTGGCTGGCCAACAGACTGCGGCCCCTTCTCCTGGGCGGGCTGGCCCACCTGATTGGTCCCAATTGGGGCGGGCTGGCCTGACCCCACCCATGCACGAATTTGTGCACCTGGCCTCTAGTAGTCAATAATCTATATATATAAAAGCCTAAGCAACTGTTACAATGGAATGACCCATCGCTATGACACACAGATGCTCAACACAGGAGCTTCCCCCAGCTCACAGGCCTGGATCACTGATAGGGCATGCTGGCCAACCTCCTGGTCCCTCCCTGCAGCCGGCAGGCCCCAATTGCCCAATTGGGGCCAGGTCCGGGGTTCGGACAGGGAACTGGGGGTAGGTGGTGGCAGATGCAGCCCCTTTCCCAGGGGGGCCTGAGGGCCAGCTCCCTCCTTGGGGCTAATGGCCAGCCTCTTGAGTCCCTCCCCTGGTCCCTCCCCCCAACCAGCAGGCCCCAATCGGCCCACAGTGGCAGTTATCAACTTCCCCCTTGGCTGGTAGGCCCCGGTCAGGTTACCCTTCTCCTTGGCTGGCAGACCCCATCAGGCCAACTTCCTGGTCCCTCCCCCAAGCCGGCAGGTCCAGATTGTCCGGATTGCCCGATCAGGGCTGGGCCCTGGTTTGGGACAGGAAACTAGGTGATGGGTCGAGGCAGACCAGGCGGCGAGGGAAGGAAGAGGAGGGGAAGTGGGGAGGCAAGGAACCTGATTGGACCTGATCGCCAGCCAGGCCTATGGACTGCACCATGCATGAATTTTGTGTGTCAGGCCTCTAGTATTGTAATAACTATGTATTGTGCCAGGTGTCTGGTATGGCTTAGATGGGTGGAGTAAGCATCTCCTGTGCACCAAAGGGTCAAGGTTCGATTCCCAGTCAGGGCATATACCTGGGTTTCAGGTTTGATCCCCGGTTGGAGTGTGTAGGAGGCAACTAATCGATGTGTCTCTCTCTCTCTCCCCCCATCTCTTCCTTCCTCTCTCTCAAAAAAAAAAATATCAATAAAAACATATCCTTGGGTGAGAATTAATATATGTATAAATAATATATATTACAGGTGAATATACTTAATGTCATTGAACTATACACTTAAAATGGTTTAAATGGTCAGTTTTATGTTATGTATATTATACCACAACAAAAAAATGACCAGTTTATATTTCTTAAATTTTCCCATCAAATCTTAAGTTTATATCCCAGAAACACATGCTGTATTTTTTCTGACACCTCCTCCCTCCTTAAACAGAATTAAGCCTAGAGGTTTGCCTCCTCCTCTCTCTCTTTTTCTCTCTTCCATGTGATTATTTGTTTCTCATACTCAGGAGTAAATTACATAGAGTATAAATGTACACATCTTACGGTTTGATGTGTGTTGACAAATGTAGCAACACCTAAATCAAGTTTAGATTAGAACATGTCTGTCACCCCAGATAGTACCCTCTTGCCCCTTCCCTCCCAGAGGCAACTACTCTTCTGATTTTTTGTGTCATAGATTGGTTTCATCTGTTCCGGCAAATGTATACTTTCTGTCTGGCTTCTTTCTCTCAACATGGTGTTTTAGCAACTTCTTTTTTTTTAAATCTTCACCTGAGGAGTGAGGATATTATTCCATTGATTTTCTGGAGAAAATGGGAAGGAATGGGAGGGGGAGAGAGAAACATGGATGTGAGGAAGACACATCAATTGGTTGCCTCCCACATGCTTCTGCTGGGGGTGAAGGGTGGGGGTGTCCGAGGGGGTTCTGAGAGGATTGGGGGAGGGCTGAGGATCAGACCTGTAATCCAGGTCTGTGCCCTTGACTGGAATAGAATCCTCAACCCTTTGGTGTACAGGCTAATGCTCTAGCACTGAGCCACACCAGGACTGCATCTTCTTGCTTTTGAGAAACAGATTTGAGGAGTCAGTGACCTCCTCTCTTTTAGTTTGCAGTGTTGTGATTTGCTTTTCCTCCATGGCAGAAGGTAGGGATAGGACTGGAGCCTCAGGTACATGCCCTTCCATTTACTGGCCCTGTTGCCTTGAGCAAGTCACTTGGCTTTTTCAGACCCATTTCCTCATCTGTAAATGCATCCAATGTGAGGATTGAGTAAGCTAATGCTGTATTATGATATTTTGCATGACACTTAAACAGAATGGCAAGTATTCATTGTCAGTTCAGGATGATGAAGGAAATGGGTGTGTGCCTACTTACCAGCTCCTGCTTGTATTAACAGGTCACCTTTGGCTCTTCCGAGATGCTGGCACATATGATGGGCTTCTGGTTAACCAAACTGAACTGTTTGTGCCATCTCTCAATGTTGATGGACAGCCGATTTTTGCCAACATCACACTACCAGGTACTGTTGTTCCATCTTTATTCCACGCCCCCCACCCCCCAATCTTACTTTTTAAAACGATAAGGCTGTTATAAGTAGGGGAAAGGCCACTTCCAGGAGCCAGGCCCTTACTGGTTTTCGCCTGATGCTCAACCAGGTATTCAACCTTTCTGTGTCCTATTCTCCACCACAAATAAAATGGAAGTAATGTGTTTGTAGGCTCTATATTGAGCAAAGGTGTTGTTGTGTTTCAAAGCTTTTGGGACAGGCCGGTGTGGCTTAGGAGTTGACCTATGAAACACGAGGTCATGCTTTGATTCCCCATCAGGGAACATGCTTGGGTTGTGGGCTTGATCCCCAGTAGGGGATGTGCAGGAGGCAGCTGATCAGCAATCCCCTCTCATCGTTGATGTTTCAATCTCTCTCTCCCTCTCTCTTCTCTAAAATCAATTAAAAAAATTACACACACACACGTATGTATTTAAAAAAGCTCTTTGGGCCCTGGCTGGTGTGGCTCAGTTGGTCGGGCACATCCTGTGCACCCAAAGGTTGCTCGTTCGACTCCCACAGGACAGATGGTGGGTTTCAGGCTCCATGCCCAGGAGGGGTATGAGGAGACAGCCAGTCCATGTTTTGCTATCGCATGGATGTTTCTCTCTCTCTTCCTCTCTAAAAAAATAAAAATACCTTTGAGCTTGTCAGAGTTGGGCTAAATTAAAATATCTGATTGTAGACTTATGAATGCATTTTGTTACCTGGTCTTGGAGCAGAATTATGCCTTGGAGTTTCAGAAGAACAAAGTATAGGGGATTGATATTAATGGCTTGTTTATATGACTTCTAGTATTGGAATTTTAAAAAAATATATATTTTATTGATTTTTTACAGAGAGGAAGGGAGAGGGATAGAGAGTTAGAAACATCGATGAGAGAGAAACATTGACCAGCTGCCTCCTGCACACCCCACACTGGGGATGTGCCTGCAACCAAGGTACATGCCCTTGACTGGAATCGAACCCGGAACCCTTCAGTCTGCAAGCTGATGCTCTATCCACTGAGCCAAACGAGTCAGGGCTAGTATTGTATTTTTTAATGTTATTTAACCCAGTCAAACTCAGTGCCAATCAGTGATTAAAAAAATACCTGAATTGCCCTGACCGGTTTGGCTCAGTGGATAGAGTGTCAGCCTGCGGACTGAAGGGTCCCAGGTTCAATTCCAGTCAAGGGCATGTACGCATGTACCTTGTTTGCGGGCACAGTAGGGGGTGTGTAGGAGGCAGCTGATCAGTGTTTCTCTCATCGATGTTTCTAGCTTTCTATCCTTCTCCCTTCCTCTCTGTAAGAAATCAATAAAATATATTTAAAAAAAAACCTGAATTGAACATTAGCCTCACAGTGATTAAGTTGAACCTGCTGGTGTGGCTAAGTAGTTGAGCATCCTTCAAGGAGGTCACCGTTCAGTTCTCGGTCAGGGCACATGCCCAGGTTGTGGGCTCAATCCCCAGTAGGGGACGTGTAGGAGGTAGCCGATCAATGATTCTCTCTCATTGATGTTTCTAGCTCTCACTCTCTCTTCCTCTCTCTAAAATCAATAAAAATATATTTAAAAATAAAAAGAAACTGATGTTCTTGAGGGGTTAAAAAAAACACCACACTAAGTATTTGCATCTTTATAAGGTTCAAACTAATATATAGATCCTGTTTTTAAAAAAATGGGTGTACAAAAAGGATCATTGGTAAATTCAATGGAGTATCCTTAGAGAGTAAGTAAAATCAGATTTCAGTTCCCCCAAATTCAGTTATATACTGTTTTGGTTACTTATTGCTGTGTGACAATTATCCCAGAACTAACAGCAACCATTTGATTTGTTCATAATTCTCAGGTCTGGACTGAGTTCAGCTAGGTGGTTATTCTGCTCATTGGTGGTCATTGGTGTGTCTGCCTTCTCCTGGCATGTTGGCTGAGGACTAGTCTTCTCTCCCATGTAGTTTCAGTGGCTGTCCCTCTTTGTATGGCCTCTCCTGCAGGGTAACTCAGGGCTTCTGAGAGGGTAAAAGTGGAAGTTGCTTAAGGCTTAGACCCAAAATTGCCACAGTGTCACTTCAGTTATTAAAGCACATCACAAACCCAGTCCACTTTCAAGGGGAAGTTAGTACACAAGGTTATGAATACCATGAAATGTCGATTGGGGCCATCATATTACATTCTGCCACAATACATACACTCACTATTTTTTGCCCAAAATGAGGTCCGTCTGTAATAAATGTATTTGCCAGAGTTGGCAAAGCCTCTTGCTCATCCCTTGTCTGAAGGCCTGCCTGAATTTCGCTCTGAAGATTCGGTTTTCTGCCCTTACAGTGTATACCCTAAAAGAGCGATGCCTTCAAGTTGTCCGAAGCCTAGTCAAGCCTGAGAATTACCGGAGACTGGACATTGTGAGATCACTCTACGAAGATCTGGAAGACCACCCAAATGTGAAGAAAGACCTGGAGCGGCTGACACAGGAGCATATTGAAAATCAGCGGATGGAAGATGAAGATTTTAACTGAAATTTGCTCTTCTAAGTCTTAGCTATTGATGGAATGGGCTAGTCTTAATCTAGATACAGGACCCGTCACTTATGCTCAATGTCAAGGTCTCATTCTTAGAGTAAAAAATGCTCCATTGCTTAAAAGGAAGTTAACTGACTTCACTAGGTATTGTGATGTTTAGGGGCCAGTATCACAAAATGTAATATCTGCCTTCTCTAGAAGTGTTTATGAAGGCAAAATAGTTGCCTCTTTGGAAGTCAGGAAAGTGTAAGAACCTTTGTGTAAGTAATTCAGTGAGAACTGTAGCATATTCTTTGTAAGGAAGCAGTGGTGTCTGCTTTTAATTGCTGTGTTGTGGTTGGTGATATGTCTGCCTCCTGCTTTGAGAAGACTGAGATGTCCTTGAGGCAGGGACAGATCTGTCTGCTCTTGGAGACCCCAGTGCCTCTCACATTATGAGCCTTCATCAGTGTTTGTTGAATGAACAAACCAGTGGATATTTTGGTAGAAAGTATTTGGAAGGTTTCCTCTTTTTTGCAGGGGGAAAATAGGGGACCTGAAAGTGTGTACAGTAAGTAAATGTTCTAAAGGGAATCATTTTTATAGAAAGCACTTTTTATAATTTTTTAAATTTTGTGCTTTTTTTTCTGTTCACTATTGTTCCAGTGCTGTTTTATTACTGTTTCTAAACCAGGATTAGCTTGTTACAATTACTGTGATGCTAACTCTTTTGAAACTTGACATCCACACAGAAGATAGGAGAAAAGAGCTGTAACTCTAACATGAAGGCGATACTGCCATACTGTAAATAGTCTCTGGCCAGTGTGGGTATTTCTGTTTCTTTTTGTAAATCTATGACATTTCTGTTTGGGTCAACACTTTTCATCCGGCAGGATGTGGCTGGAGGGGAGGACGAAGCCCTCGCAGCTCTGGGAAGTTGCTGCTCACACACAGTGGATTCAGAGAGTAGCCTGGAATGTTTTCTAGTTCAATGCTTGCTTATATGCTAGACTTAAATTCATTCAGTCCTTCTGTCACGCTTCCTTTGGTGTAACAATTTTTTTAAAAATCAGAAATTTTTGGAAAAGACAGAAGAGTAAAAGGAAGAAAAAGATCACTGCAGATAAACTACTTAAACACAATCACTAACTTAACATTTTGAATTTTCAGCCCCTTTTAGGGCAACTTTTGGTTGGTTTGTTTTTACATAGTTGAGGTTATATTTTACATACAATTTTGTATTCTTTCTCATTTAACTTTATGACTTAAATATCTTCTATGGCATCTTTATTAGCTCTCCATAGACATTAGTTCAATCTTTGTCCTGTGACTAATGTTGGGAAATTTCTTTAGTTCCCGTGCTAACCTTTGAGCACAATTCCTGTGCTCTGCAGAATGAAGCGAATGAAGCAAACACCCCAAGTTGTCTCACTAAACGTTAAGTTTCACCCAGTCTGGTTTCCCTCTTCAACGTTCAGCAAAATAGTTGGCTTTTAGGCCTCTCCGAGAGAGAAGAGCCTGCTTAGCACTCATTCAGTGATAGAGCTATAAAGATCTAATTTTTTAGACAAGGAAGAAGGAATGCTGGTTCAGAAGGTAGCAGTGTGAGTTCCATAGTTGGATAGGATGGGGATTTAAGGAAGTCTGCTGGTGCTGGATTAGTTCATTGTTGGTGTTATTTTTAACCTGTCTTTGTGGCAAAATGAGATTTCACGTTCCAGTTGTTAAAACATGCAGTTTGAGTACTGTGTTTTTTGTGTTGTCCAAGGAAGATTGGAAATCTGTAGCATGAATAATATGTTTTTTATTTGAAGTTTTATGAATGTATTAAATATATTAAAAGATGGTGCTGTTTCCTATTTTGAGCTTAAAAAAAAACTTTTCAATTCATTAAATGGTGCTGAGTAAAGGAAATAGGAAGGGTGTGCTTAGTGTTATTTTAACTAGGCTCTTCTCTCTTGGAGAGGCCTAAAAGCCATATTTATTTAAAGGCTTAAGGTGGGGAGGGAGTAGCAGACACAAGCAACTCACTTCATTCTCAGTTTCTTCTCTTTACAACACTTGTTTTTTTAAAACCATTGTTTCTTTTAACTGTATTTTTTTTCATAAATATAATATATCACTAAAAAATGTTAAGCACTACTGAAAAGTATTGAGAAAAACACATTGGGAACTAACTTTTTTTTTTTTTTTTTAAGAAAACAGAACCAAACTTAACAGATTCCTCACTGAAGAAGATACACAGTGCTGCCTGATACCATGTCATTGTTTGCCATTAAAGTCCAGGTCAGGGAACATGCCTGGGTTTTGGGTTCAATCCCCAGTCAGTGTGCGTACAGGAGCCAACTGGTCAAATATGCTCTTTTCTATTTTAAATGAATTTGATGTCCTGTATTGGTGGAGTACAGTGCCTTCAAAGCAGTGGAGCACTCTTTCCTGTGAACTTTTCAATGTTATCAATGGCAGCTACCATTTTTTAAGTACGCTGTCTGTGCAAGGAAGATCCTGGAGTAGGTGTTCCATATGGCTGGCAATCCACTTCTCTGTTCACAACTCTAAGCAGAAGGGATGATCAGTCCCATTTTACAGATGTGGAAAGCAAGGCTGGAGAAGTGAAATGCGTTGTCCAGGGTCACAAAGCCTGTTGGTCACAGAACTGGAACTTGGCCTTAGGACTTCTCGTTTTCATTTCAGGTTCCTTCTTCGGTAGCCATACTCCATTGCTGATGTTTACAGCTGCCAAGTGGTACTCTTAGTTGTTTATCTGCCCTCAATGATGTTGCCTATGCTCTTGGAAGCTATTTACTTCTGTGTAAAAATGGGATAATATCTGTAGTATAGGCTTATGAGAATTATATAAAATAATTTAGGCAAAGCACACTATAAAGTTGTAGTGTTAATTATAGTAGTTATTTTATTAAAGAGGTAGTTTGTAGCCTGTGGTTAGACTGCTAGGTTTCAAATCTCAGCTCTGCCTTTTAGCACTTGTTTGAGTTTAAACAAGTTATTTAACCTCTCTGTGCCTCAGTTTCCTCATCTGTAGAATGGGGATAATAACCACACCTGCCTACCTCGTGGAGTCATTGTGAGGAATAAGTGAAATAACCCAGGTGAAGTCTGTTCAATAAATTCTAGTCATTATTAATGTAAGTTCTCCTCATACCCTATTTGATAATTCATTTTGCCTCACAGTCCCTCTTACCATATTCCTCCAATATTGATCACATTCAAAGATAATGAATATGAAAAAAAGATAATGAATATACAATTAGCCACCCCACTCCCTTTCATCATACTTCAATTTTGTTCTCTAACATTACCTATCATCAATAATGCTGTTATTATTTTGCATTTAAAATTTTTAAATTAAATCTTTATTGTTGAAAGTATTACATATGTCCCCCTTCCTCCCCTATTTATTTTGCATTTTTATTGCTTACTGTCTGTCTCTCTCCCTGGCAAGGATTTTGTTCAGAGGTATCCCCAGCACCTAGAACAGTGCCTGGCACATAGTAGCTGCTCAAATAAAAATTAGGCATTATTGTGATAAAGTCTATCTTGACTAGTCCTCCCCCTGATAGCTCTGAATTCCTAATTTCCCTTAGTCAACTTTTCTTTTGCTTTTTGGCAATAGCACTTACTATGTTTTAACAGACTATGTAACATACTTATTCAGTATGTTGATTACTTATTGCTGTTTCCTCCTTGTCATCCCCATCTAGAATGTAAGTACCGTGAAAGCAAGGAATTTTTTTTAATTGATTGATTTCAGAGTGAAGAAGGGAGAGGGAGAGAGAGATAGAGATTGAAACATCAATGATGAGAGAGAATCATTGAGCCACACACACCTGCCAGACTTTTATAGGTTTTCTCTACTTAGTACCTGGAAGAATGCCTGAATTCTATGTGGCAGAGCGCCAAAAGCACAGTAAAGTCAGTAGGTCTCCTGGGACTGACACGGAATTCTCGGATGGCCTTCACCGTGTCGCCACTCTGGGCCTCAGTTTCCCCTCCCAGCTCTTACCCTTTTGGTTTCCCAGCAGCTCTGGTCCAGCAGGCCTGACGGCGCCGCACCCCACATCGCCGCTAGGGGGCAGTGGTGTCCAGCGCTGGCTCCGCCCACTTCCGGGGAGGCGGGGCGAGGAGGGACGGCCAGCCGCGTAGTAAAGAAGCCAAGTCCCGCGGCGTCGGGTTCAGTCTCCCGGGAGCTCTCGGCCGGCGCTGTCTGTCCGGCCATGTCCGGCTACATCTACCAACTGCCCTCCTGGGTGCTGGACGACTTGTGCCGCAACATGGACACGCTCAGCGAGTGGGACTGGATGCATTTCGGTGAGTGGGCGGGCCCCTCGCGACCCCGCGCGGCCGGCCTGCGAGCCCCCTCCAGCCTGTCGAGTGGGTCCTGATCCGCGGGGCCCCGCGTGCTGCCGTCTGGACCCCGTCTCGCTGCGTGCCCGCTGGCAGGCCCGACCCCTCTGGACCCGAGTGCGATCACCTGGAAGGCGTCTTGTGGTCTTTGAAGTTTCCCGCTGTCACTCAGTCCTTCGCACAGGACCGACCGCCGACTGTGCAGTGTACAGCCCGGCGTGTGAGAGCTGTGAGCGGTTACTGTAACCTACCGGGGTGCCGGCCGGGTGTCGGCATGGGACAGCGTCATCGGCTTTAGTCCTGGCGCCTGTAGAGCGCGTCTTTCTCTTACCCCATTTTACAGAGGAGGGACCGGATTCAGGAAGGTAGAGTCGCTTGCCAGGGACCACGGCCTTGCAAAGTGGCAGAATGGTATTTGAATGCCCGTCAGGCCCCTCCAGAATTGAACCTCCTCGGTGTGTTTTGTTTGTGCCTGATGATTGGCTGGGAGCTCTCGGCATACAGGGGGAGGCTGGGCTTGTGGTCCTCAGGTTCCCCAGTAGAGGTCTGCCATTCAGCTGTTGATTTTGGGTAAATTGCTTAACTTCTCTGAGCCTCAGCTTCTTAATCCGTAAACTAGAGGTTGTGAGGAATGAAATTTTTTTAAAATTGATTTTAGACAGAGAAAGGGAGAGGGAGAGGGAGAGCAAGATTTGTTGTTCCACTTATTTATGCACTAGGGGCCCGGTGCACAAAAATTTGTGCACTCGGGGGGCGGGGGGGGGTCCCTTAGCCCGGCCTGTGCCCTCTTGCAGTCTGGGACACCTGGGGGGGGGGGGATGTCCACCTGCTGGCATGCCTGGCCAGCCTGGGTGAGGGGCTGAGAGCCATTTTCAGGCTGCCCACAGCCTTTTCAGGGTTCGTGCACTGGGAGGTGGGAAGGCTGGTGAGTGCAGGCCTGGACATTTCCCACCGGAGCGCCCATGATTGCACATGCCTGGTGGGCCCACACCGCTGAGGGGACACACCTGATGCAGAGTTGGGTGGCAAGCCAGGGGCGGACGCTGGTGCAGGATCCCTTGGTGGGGCCCTGCTGCTGAGCAAACACACCCGGAGTGGAGCTGGGCAGTGAACTGGCTTCGGAATATCCGCACTGAGCAGCAGACGCTCCCGCATGCCCTGTGGAGGCCCCTGGGGGGGCGGATGAAGGTAGCGGCCCCTGGACAGGTGTTCCTGGGAGGCCCCCAGGGCAGAGCCAGGCAGTGGACCCAGGACAGGCATTCCTGGATGTCTCGCAGAGACCCCCGGGGGGCAAAGCCAGGCAGCAGACCCAGGACGGCTGCTCTTACACACCCTGGAGAGGCCCTGTGCTCCTGCATGCCCCGGGGAGGCCCCCAGGGGGTGGAGCCAGGCAGTGGACCCAGGACAGCTGCTCCTGGACACCCCGAGGAGGCCCCAGGCCAGACCACCCCTCCCACTGAGCTGACACACCTGGCACAGCTATGCCGGCCGGCCGTGGAGGCTCCCAGTGCAGAGCCGCCCTGCCAGCCTCCATCTTGGCTGGGTGAATTTGCATACAGCTGCTCTGATTGGCTGGTGGGCGTGACTGTGAGCAGAGGCTCAGCCAGCCTAGGCAGGCAGTTGCAACAGAACCCTTTGGTTTGCTCTAGCTCCATGGCTGTTGGCCGGGTTAATTAGCAAACAGCCACTCTGATTGGCTGGTGGTAATGGTCAATTTGCATGTTTCTCTTTTATTATATTATATTAGATTCTTTGGTTGCTTCTTGTATGTGCCCTGACCTGAGATCTAACCAGAAATCTTGGTGTATGGGGACAACACTAACTGAGCTACCGGGCCAGGGCCAAGGAATAAAAGTTGTCTACAAAGCACCTGACACCTAGACATTCTAGAGATTCTTGTAATAATGAAGAAGTGTTAACAACGATCATCTGAGTTTTATGTTTTAATCAGTGTAACTCATGCCACTTTGTTTTTAAAATAATGTCTATCTGTTCTTTAAAATTTAGATTATAACATATACCCTTTATACAAGAGTATATAATATATATGTACAGTTGAGAGAAATGAACGTGTATGTGTTACTCATCCAGTTTGAGCAAATAATATGTATTTTAACCTAGTGGTTCTCAAACATGGATGATTTTGCCCCCTAGGAACACTTGCCAATGTCTGAAGATATTTTTGGTTGACAGAACTCGGGAAATGCAGTGGGTAGAGACCAGGTATGTTGCTAAACATCCTGCAGTGCACGGGACTGCCCCTTCATAAAGAATTGTCCAGCCTGCCCTGCCAGTGTGGTCCAGTTGGTTGGGTGTCATCCTGTGCTGGTTTGATTCCGGTCATTTCAGGCTCAATCCCTGGTAGCAGGAGGCAGCAGATCCATGTTCCACTCTCATATCAATGTTTTTTCTCTCTCTCTAAAAGTTAATTTTTTTAAATCTTAAAAAGATAAAGAATTATCTAGCCCAAAGTGTCAATAATGCTGAGATTCAGAAACTGTTTCAAACCAGTAACAAAAATAATAAATATTTGTTGCAAAATATGTTGGGAAACTGAGTTCAAATTCCGCCACTCAGGGATACCCATTGCTAATATTGGATACCAGTATTAATAAAACAATAACAATAGTAGCTGACATTTATTGGCGTCTTACCATGTACCACCAGAGTGATAGGTGTTTTAATGCAGTCTAGCCTTTTTTCTAAACATATTTATTTATGTGTATGCATTTTTCAAAAATCATGACATTTTGAACATTGTAATAGCCTGCTTTTTCACTGAAAATACATTACAATTATTTCTCTTTGCCAAGCAATATTCTTTAGCAGCATGGATTTCTTTTCTCTTTTTTTTCTTTTTTTATTGATTTTTTACAGAGAAGAAGGGAGAGGGACAGAGAGCCAGAAATATCGATGAGAGAGAAACATCGATCAGCTGCCTCCTGCACAGCTATTGGGGATGTGCCCGCAACCAAGGCACATGCCCCCGACTGGAATCGAACCCGGGACCATTCAGTCCGCAGGCCGACCAGGGCAATTTTCAGTGTGTATTTTTATTAATTACTTTTAATGGATAAAAGTAACACATGTACTAGGTTAAATGATGTAAATAATGCACCTATGATAGAAGAGGGTAAATATCTTTTTACTTCCTGGTTCTCACCCTCCGTGTTCTCCCTAGAGACAGTCAGTGGTACCTTGTCAGGGCAACTCGAAGAATGTCTGTTACCACCTGCTTTTCTTTGCTTGGATGCTCTGTAATTTAGCTGCTTTGAATGTTTCCCGGGCAGTGGACAAGCTTTGTGTAAGAGACCCCCTCTAGTTTTTTCCACATTGGCCTCAATTGTGAATGCCAGAACAACTTCTGTTTTCTAGGACATTCATTTAGAAGGCACTAATTCTAGTAGCAAAATTGAAACAGTATAGAGAAGGTTAGCATGGATGACACCCAAACTCGTGAAGCATTCAATATTTAAAAGAAAAACAAAGTGGCCCTAACTGGTTTGGCTCAGTGGATGGAGCATAGTCCTGCAGACTGAAAGGTCCCAGGTTTGATTCCCAACAAGGGCATGTACCTTGATGTGGGCACATCCCCAGTGGGGAGTGTGCAGGAGGCAGCTGAATTGATGTTTCTCTCTCTCTCATCAATGTTTCTAACTCTCTATCCCTCTCCCTTCCTCTCTGTAAAAAAATCAATAAAAAATATATTTAAAAAGAAAAGAAAAGCCAACTTTAAAAAAGAAAGGAAAAGAAAAACAAAGTGTACAGTTCATCTTTAATTTTTCCTGGACAATACTGTAAATATAAAACCTAAAGATGAGTTTAGATGGTTTCAATTCTAATTCTGTATTAGTCTTTTTCAATTGTCACTTATCAGGCATAGTTCTGAAATGTTGATAATATAAGTAAGAGGTAGATGGGTTTCTGACTATTCATAATTGTATTATCCAAGGATGGGAGTGTTGAAGTTTAAATTGTAGCCCCAGATTTTAGAATAAAATCCCTTCAGCACTTGATTGAGGTACCAAAAAATATTTCCAAAAAGTGATAGTTTCAAGTTATCCCAAAAATGTCTTAGACTAGGTTAAGGTTCTAAGTGACATGAGAATTTGGCACAAAAGTATTTACTGTGAAGAACACTTCTCACAGATGTATTTTCAGTTTTAGCCCAATAGTTAAAACCTGTTTTTAAAATAACTAGATGAATACATTAAAAAATGTAAGAGAGGTTCATTTTGTAATCTTAATTAAAATGAGAGTCCTACAGTTGGATTTTGCATCTGATATCTGTTTGGAGTTTAGAGCCACTGTGTTAAAAAATACTACATGTAACAAGGAAAAGGTGCTTTTTCCTTTGATCAATATGGCTTTTTCCTCAAATTGGTTAAAGGATCAAAATGAAACCTTGTTAATGTGAATTAGTTGCTGAACTTGTTACTTGTTTTTGTTAGAAATGTTAATGTAATAAATATCAATGTGGGAGATAATAGTAAAAATAAAAATAAAGTGTATAGTTCGGTGGCATTTAGTATTTGCAGAGTTGTACATCCCTCTCCACAATCAATCTTAGAATATTTAAAAAATATATATAGTTTATTGATTTTTTACAGAGAGGAAGGGAGAGGGATAGTTAGAAACATCGATGAGAGAGAAACATCAATCAGCTGCCTCCTGCACACCCTCTACTGGGGATGTGCCCGCAACCAAGGTACATGCCCTTAACTGGAATCGAACCTGGGACCCTTCATTCTGCAGGCTAATGCTCTATCCACTGAGCCAAACGGGCTAGGGCAATCTTAGAACATTTTAATTACCCTCAATAGAAACCCTATTCCCTTTCATTGTCTCCCCCACATTCCCACACCCCTGTTGTTTCCCCCTGCTTTAGGGATTGTTTAATCTGGGCATTTTATGTAAGTGTAATCATACAATATGTGGTTCTCTGTGAATGACTTTTTTCCTTTAGCATGTTTTCAAGGTGCATCATGTTGTAGCATGATCAGTGCTTAATTTCTTTTTACTACTGAATAATATTCCATGGTATGAATATACTACATTTTTATCTACCCAGTTATCAGTTGTTGGACATTTGGGCTCTTTCCGCTTTTTGACTATTGTGAAAAATGCTCTTGTGCACATTAATGTGCAGGTTTTTGTGTGGACATGTTTTCATTTCCCTTGGGTAGATATCTTGGGAATGGAATTACTGAGTCATAGGGTAATTCTACGTTTAACATTTTAAGGAACTACCAGATTTTTCCAAAGTGACTGTACCATTTTACATTCCCACCATCAGAGTATGAGGGGTAGTTTCTCCACATCTTTACCAACACTTATTATTGTCAGTTTTATTCTAGCCATCGGAGCGGGTGTGATGTGGTATCTTATTGTGGTTTGATTTGTATTTCCCTGATGACTAAGAAGTGGAGCATCTTTCACATGCATATTGGCCCTTTGTACATCCTCTTTGGGCCTCTAACGCTTTAGGCTCTGGAGACACCAGAATTGCTCAGTCCTTCTAGGCTTCTCATTGTGGTTTAGAATATAATCCACACTCGTCACTAGACCTGCCCGGTCTGACACAATCTGACCCCACTGATTCTGACCTCTCCTCTCATACCCTCTTGCTCAACCTGCTCCAACCACACTGGCCTCCTTGGTCCAGACTCAGGGCCTTTGCACTTGCTGTGTCCTCTGCCTGGGACATTCTTCCACCTGTGTTCCCCATGACTAGCTTTCTAGTCTGTATTAGTTGCCTCTTGTTGCTGTAACAAAGTACCATAAATTTAATGGCTTAAGAACTGCACACACGCATTATGTTACACTTCTGAAGGTCAGAAGAACTGAAACCAGGGTGCTGGCAGGGCTGCATTCTTTATGGAGGTTCTGGGGAAGAATCCATTTCCTTGCCGTGCCCAGCTCCTAGAGGCTGTCTGCGTCCCATGGTGCATGGCCCTTTCCTTCAAAGCCAACAGCATAGCATTGTCAGCTCTCTGTCTGATCTCTGCTTCTATCATATCTTTTCTGAATCTGACACTCCTGCTTCCCTTTTAGAAGGACCCTTATAGATGTATAACAAGCATGTCAAACTCAAAGGCTAACATGGGCCAAATAAACAAGGTTCAAGTTGATGTGGGCCACAAAAAAACAAAAGCTTCAATTTTTATAGAAACGTAGGTTTATTTCGATAGAGACACGCTGAATACAAAGGGCTGAAATAAGTGAGCAATCGTTAACATAAAATAATGGAACATTTTAATAAACATTAATCTTTTTTTCTTGAACATTAACTTACCAGACACTGAATAACTGCACAAAATCATAAGCGTAACACAAACCTATTTTTCTTGTTCTCCGAAAGTAAAATATTTCCTGTTGCGCACACCAAACAAGTCAGTCCAAGACTAATGACGTGGCAATCGGTTGCTAAAATATTCGCTGCTGGTATTAGTGGAGAGAAACGGTGCACCTGCGTGTAAGGCGAGTAAGGGAAATGAACAAAATACGATTATAGTAATCAGTCATTAGTGAACATTGTAGTTCATTATTAATAATTATGTATACAGGATATTGTAATAATTAAGTTACAAAATTTTTATTAAGATGTTTCTTACATGTCGTTATATTGGCTGGGCTGCAGAAATATTTGTTGTGGACTGCATGTGGCCCGCGGGCTGTGAATTTGACATAATTGCTGTATAACTTGGTTAACCCCGTAAATTCCATAAAAAGGGGAAGAAAAAAAAAGAACCCTTGTGATTACATTAGGCCCACTCAGATAATCCAAGATAACCTCATTTAAAACCCTTTAATTGCCCTGCTGGACTGGCTCAATTAGTTGATGTTTAAAAAAAATTTTTAAGGCCTCACCTGAGGATATGTTTTGCCTTTTTGTTTACTTGTTTGTTTTTATTGATTTTAGAAAGGAAGGGAGGGGAAGAGAAACATAATTGATGAGAGAGAGAAAATCATTGATTGGCTGCCTCTTGTTCGCCCTCTATTGGGGATCAAGCCCGTAAGCAGGGCAAATGCCCTTGACGGAATTGAACTCAAGGCCCTTCAGTTCTTTTTTTTCCCTAAATATATTTTATTGATTTTTTACAGAGAGGAAGGGAGAGGGATAAAGAGTTAGAAACATCGATCAGCTGCCTCCATACCCTCCACTGGGAATGTGCCTGCAACCAAGACACATGCCCTTGTCCGGAATTGAACCTGGAACCCTTGAGTCCACAGGCCAACGCTGTATTCGCTGAGCCAAATTGGCTAGGGCAAGGCCCTTCAGTTCTATTCACTGAGCCAAACCGGCTAGGGCTGTTTTTATTGAATTTAGAAAGGAAGAGAGGAGAGGAGGGGAGGGAAGGGGAGGGAGGGAGGGAGGAGAGGGAAAGAGAGGAAGAGGGAGAGGGAGAGGGAGGAGAGGGAGAAGAGAGGGAAGGAGAGGAGAGGGGAGGGGCGGGGAGGGGAGGGGAGGAGAGGAGAGGAGAGGAGAGACATGGATTGGTTGCCTCCTGCATGAGGAGAGGAGAGGAGAGGAGGGGAGAGGAGAGGAGAGGGGAGGGGAGAGGAGGAGAGGGGAGGAGAGGGGAGGAGAGACATGGATTGGTTGCCTCCTGCATGTGCCCTGACTGGGATCAAACCACAACCTAGGTACATGCCTTGACTGGGGAATCAAACCCTCAACCTTTTGGTGCACGGGGACAATGCTCCAACCAACTGAGCCACCAGCCAGGGCTGCTAGTCATTTTAGAAGAGATAGTCTCTTAGGGCTGATTATGGTTCGGGCTGATTGTGGTCCTGGCAGATAGAGGTAGGAAAATCCTTAAAGCGACTCAAAATCACACAGCCACAAATATGCTGCTTTTTGAATTTGACAGTTCTTGGCAGCTGCATCCGTGTTTGCCCTTGGGGGGAAATTAGGCTTCTCACAACTTCACCCACCCAGGTGTATTTTGAGGGACCTGAGGACAGGATTCCTTTGTTGGATTGCTCCCCATCTCACTCACTCACGCAGGTGCCAGCTTTTGTGTACAGCCCTGCTTTGTCCCTGCCCAGCTCTGTGACTTCAGGCAAGTGACTGTCTGAGAATAAGAAGCGTGCTTGCCTCAGAGACTGCTGAGAGGATTAGATTAGTTGCTGCTTAGGGGACAAGATGGTGGAGAAAGTCCTTAGCACTTTCCCCTCTCAACCAGACAGGAGGTGTTTGGCCCTAGGATGGGTTGTTTCAGGAGGCTCTGCCAGGTTCAGAGGGTCTTGAAGAAGAGCAAGCTTTTCTACCATATCAGGTGAACTCCAGCAGGACTCAGGAACTCAGACCTGGAGGGATAGTTGCCACGTAGTGTTAAAACTGAGGCACAGGGAGAGGTGAAGGGCCTTCCCCAAGCGCACAGCAAGTTAAGTAGCAGAGACAGGGTTTGAACCCAGACCTCTGAATCCAAAATCTGGGCCTGAACCATCATTGTACTGTCCTGCTGACATAAGCATCTATTTTTATATTTACAGAAAAATCTGGAAGTTTAGAAGCAAAAAGTATATAAGCAGTGCTTTTCTTGGGATCTTCCAAGTGGGATGTCATGGGGACTTTGATTGCCTCCCATTTTCCAAATATTCTATTACCTGTGTATGTGGAGAAAAGAGGTGTGGGTGTAACAGGGCCCTCGGCAGTGCCTTACGCCCCTACGATCACTATCTCGTTTGAACCCTGTTTTAAAGGTATGGTTAGATGCTGCTAGGTCAATACCTTAAGATTCATCACTTTTGCCCTAGCTGGTTTGGCTCAGTGACCTACAGACGGAAGGGTCCCGGGTTCGATTCTGGTCAAGGGCATATGCCCGAGTTGTAGGCTCAATCCCCAGTAGGCGGCCAATCAATGATTCTCTCTCTTCATTGATGTTTCTGTCTCTCCCTGTCCCTTCCTCTCTGAAATCAATAAAAATATATTTTAAAAAAAGATATAGCCTGGCTGTAATGGCTCTGTGGTTGAACATCCAGCTATGAATCAGGAGGTCACGGTTCTATTCCCAGTCAGAGCATGTGCTTGGGTTGTGAGCTCCATCCCCAGTAGCGAGCGTGCAGGAGGCAACCAATCAATGATTCTCTCTCATTGTTGATGTTTCTATCCCTCTCTCCCTCTCCTTTCCTCTCTGAAATCAATAAAAATATATCAAAAAACAAAAACATCACTTTCATGGAGCTAAGGTGTCCAAACTACAAGGCACCTTAGAGCTTAATTCCTATTTCTCCTGCGTTGCCTATGAGGAAATGCAACCCACAGAGACTAAGGACATGACTGAGAGTTCACACAGCCACAGAGCTCAGAGCTCTGAGGGCAGCCTTGCGGTTCTGTTTTCTCATGAAATCATGCTGCGTCCAGAGTGGGAGGAGCCAGTCGCTTCCCTCTACTCTTTCTTTCTGAGGCTAGAAGCAGCATCTGACCCTGCTGACATCACATCCTATTGTCTTGGAATCTGGCCTGGGGTTTCCAGTGACTAAAGTTGCAACTTAGGGAACTTTCCATCCTAGCAGGACACTTTCCTGGAGGCTTTCTCCCTGCAGGAAGCTGGCACAACCTTCCCCTTTCCTTCAGAGGAGAGGGGATTGTGCAACACGGCTCCGAGGTCTCATGTGGAACCAGTGGCTGTTAGGATCAAGTCCAAACCCCTCGCCCAGCGTTCAAGGCCCTTAGCTTATTTTCCTGGCCTTCATCTCTTGTCTCCCCTCCCTCACTCGGTCCACTTATGTTGGTGTTTTTCAAACAGAGAAGCACCATGGGCTTCTGGTTTACTCACCACAGGATCCCCAGAGCTTGCTGTGGACCTGGAGCACAGTAGTGCTCAATCATTTTTTATTGAATGAACGAATGACATGAGGTTCACAGAGATTCTTGCTCTGTGATTTCTGAAGCCCTAGAACTGAAGCATGATTATTTTACTTCTAGTTAACTGAAATGCCTTTCTCACTTCTGTAAACTCAGTGGAATACTTTGTGACCATTCAAAAAGCCATTTATGAAGAGCTTTAACAACTGGGAAAATGCTTATTGTGTGAAGTTAAACAAGAACCAGCTGCAAATTCTTACAGTCTTAGAGAACCACACCTGTGTGTGTGTGTGTGTGTGTGTGTGTGTGTGTGTGTGTGTAGGGGGAGACGGGGGGCGGGGAGTGTTGGTTAGAAGAGAAAGTACCCTAATAGGATGCTATGTAACTTGTTTTCTTAGTTCCCGCCACCCCCCCCTCGTTATTTCCTATGTTTTCTTTAGTGAACAACTATAATAATAGAAGTGTAATATGCTAATTAGATTGGACAGCCAAACGACCTTTTGGATGTCATTCCAGACGTCCTTCCAGGCGAAGCCGCAGCAGTGGGGGACCGAGGCAGAGGTGGTTACGGGTGATCAGGCAGGCAAGCAAAGGTGGTTAGGGGCTATCAGGCAGGCAGGCAGAGTGGTTAGGGGCGATCAGGCAGGCATGTGAACAGTTAAAGGTGATCAGGCAGGCAGACTAGCAGTTAGGGGAGATCAGGCAGGCAGGCAAAGGCAGTTAGGGGCAATCAGGCATGCAGAGTGGTTAGGGGCGAGCAGGCAGGCAGGTGAGCAGTTAGGAGCCAGCAGTCCCAGATTGCAAGAGGGATATCCGACTGTTGGTTTAGGCCCACAGGGATTGGGCCTAAACCGGCAGTCGGACATCCCCAGAGGGGACACAGGTTGCAAGAGAGTGCAGGCCAGGCTGAATGGACACCCCCCCCCCATGGGCCTCTAGTTAATTTTATGATAGAAAATGAAAAGAAGGAATATATTCTTTTTAGTATTGTCAGTGGTAGTCCCCTGCAAATTTTGTAGTGCTTCAGAGTTGGCAAAATGCTTTTGGATCCACAGGCTCTTTTGATCCTTCTAACTATTCTTTGAAGATGGTAGGCTCATTCATTCATATTTTCCCTGCCAGGGCTGGGACTTAGAGGTGAAGGTTATATTTAAGGAGGCATAAGGAGACACCTAATCTTCAGATGCTGCAAGTGTTACCGGCAATATTGATGGCGAAACAGCACCAGTTATTACTAAGTTGGACCTCAGCTCATATATATATATATATATATATATATATATATATATATATATATATATCTTATATAATAAAAGAGAAACATGCAAATTGACCATTACCACCAGCCAATCGGAGCGGCTGTATGCAAATTAACCCAGCCAAGATAGAGGCCAACAGCCATGGAGCTAGAGCAAACCAAAGGGTTCTGTTGCAACTGCCTGCCTAAGCTGGCTGAGCCTCTGCTCACGGCCACGCCCACCAGCCAATCAGAGCGGCTGTATGCAAATTAACCCAGCCAAGATGGAGGCTGGCAGGGCGGCTCTGCACTGGGAGCCTCCACAGCCGGCATAGCTGTGCCAGGTGTGTCAGCTCAGTGGGGGGGGGGGGGTCCGACCTGGGGCCTCCTTGGGGCATCCAGGAGCGCCCACCCCCGGGGCCACTGCCTGGCTCCACCCCCCAGGGGCCTCTACCAGGCGTGTGGGAGAGTGGGTCCTCCACGGGGCTTGCAGGAGCAGCTGTCCTGGGTCCACTGCCTGGCTCCGCCCCCTGGGGGCCTCTGCGGGGCATGCGGGAGCGCGCGTGGGGGAGGGGGGCTCTGCAGGGTGTGTAGGAGCAGTCCTCCCGGATCCACAGCCTGGCTCAGCCCCGGGGGCCTCCTCAGGGGCGTGCGGGAGCACCCATCCAGGGTCCGCTACCTTCATCCACCCCCCAGGGGCCTCCACAGGGCGTGCGGGAGCGTCTGCTGCACAGTGCGGAGAATCTGAAGCCAGTTCGCTGTCCGGCTCCACCTCAGGTGTGTTTGCTCAGCAGCAGGGCCCCATCAAGGGATCCTGCACCAGCGTCCGCCCCTGGCTTGCCACCCAGCTCTGTGCCAGGTGTGTCCTCTCAGCGGTGGATCGTGGGCCCTATGGTGGGAAACGTCCAGGCCTGCACTCACCAGCCCTCCCACCCCCCAGTGCATGAACCCTAAAGGGGCTGTAGGCAGCCTGAACATGGCCCTCAGCCCCTCACCCAGGCTGGCTAGGCATGCCAAGCAGGTGGACATCCCCCCCGAGGTGTCCCAGACTGCAAGAGGGCACAGGCCGGGCTGAGGGACCCCCACCCTCCGAGTGCACAAATTTTTGTGCACCGGGCTCTTAGTATATATATATATATTTCAGAGAGGAAGGAAGAGGGAAAGAGAAATATCCACGATGAGGGCCTGTACACCCCACACTGGGGATGGAGCCTGCAACCTAGGCATGTGCCCTGACTGGGAATCAAACTGTGATCTCCTGGTTCATAGGTCGATGCCCAACCACTGATGTTGGTTGGGCTGGACCTCGGTTCTTGAGTTCAGCAAAGAAAGAATTCAGAATCAGGAACTAAAATTATAAGAGAAAGTTTAGAAAGTTACAAAGGTAGTAGAAGTGAGCCAGCTGGGCTGTGTGGGCTCAGCAAACAAGTTACAGAAACAAAAGAAGGGCCCTGTTGGAGCTTAGGAGAGAGGAAGGCAAAGGTAACATTTAGGGGCGGAGGGAGGGAAAAAGCGGGGGGAAAGGAAAGGTACAGGGGTGCAGGCTGGGAGGTCTTAGGGGAGGCTCTCTAGAACATTCTTCACCAGCTTTATGCTGATGCACCAGACAGCTTTATTTCCCCGACTTCTGTCCTTGGATGGGGTTGGCACAAATGCACTGATTGGATTTCTGTTATCTGTTTTCCTGAGTAGGGTGATTTAAGTTTTCTACCCTCTGCTCGGGGAGAGGTGTAAGCCATGTACTTTACGGGCAGTTTCCTAGATGGCTGTAAACTGTTTGTCTCAGTGTCCCTATTCTCCTTGGTCTGGCTTACTAATCTGTTTCAAGTGCATCATCAGCCCTAAGAGTGAGCCCCTCCTTAAATTTTGCCCCCTGGTGCCCTCCCCTGCCTCAGGCTAGTCGTGGCCCTGGCCCCACTCTGTGCCAGGCACTGTTCTCTGTTCTGGGCATCTAATGGTGAACAGAACACAGAAAACGCCTTCACAGGGCTTCTATTCTAGAAGGGGAGGCAGGCAAAGTTGTTGCCCTGCTATTACAGTGGAGGAAACAGACTCCATGGGGGAAGTGACTGGTTCAAAGCAGCTAATGCTCGAGGCCCCTGACCCTCGGGCTGCCTGTGGACCCCAGCTCATGGTGGAATTTCTGGTATGGTAGGGGGCAGATGGGGAAAAAGTTATGGACAAAGCCTGGCTAATACACTGACCCTCTCATGGAGGCACTGCTTTTCTAACTCTAAGCGGATCCTCTCACTCGCCTTCTAGCCTCCTATGTGATCACGGACCTGACCCAGCTGCGGAAGATCAAGTCCATGGAGAGGGTGCAGGGCGTAAGCATTACCCGGGAGCTGCTGTGGTGGTGGGGGATGCGTCAGGCCACCGTCCAACAGCTGCTGGATCTCCTGTGCCACCTGGAGCTGTACCGTGCTGCCCAGATCATCCAGAACTGTGAGTCACGAAGAGGGCCCTGCGCGGTGGGCCCCTGAGCAGGAGCTGCTGCATGTACTCTCCGGCCTTTAAACCTTTGCGAATCTTTTAAAACATTAAATGAGCTTTGTGCATTGGCAGTATCATTGCCAATGAGATTTGTCTGAGGTGCGATTACTAATTGGGAACTTTTCCCAACATTGTTTTTTTGGTTATTGTTTTTTAAATATATTTTATTGATTTTTTACAGAGAGGAAGGGAGAGGGATAGAGAGTTAGAAACATCGATGAGAGAGAAGTATCGATCAGCTGCCTCCTGCACAGCCCCCACTGGGGTTGTGCCCGAAACCAAGGTACATTTCCTTAACCGGAATTGAACCTGGGACCCTTGAGTCCGCAGGCTGATGCTCTATCCACTGAGCCAAACCGGTTAGGGCTCTCTCTGATTTCTTAGTGAGCCAAAGCAGACCAGCCTGGGCTCATTTTCCCACCTAGTCCTTCTGTTATCCTAGGCCCTTTCTTGTTTCACTGTCCCCAGCTTCAACAAATGTCCTCTAAAGCTCACCTGGACTCTTGTGAAATATTTCCTGCATGAAGTCAGGAACCCATGCACTACCATCAAGGGCCAGGTCCCCTTCCAGTAACAGTAGCATTAATTAGACCTTACTTTGCATGTACCTGTTGAAGATTGCTTATGACCTTGCTCAGCCTCTGGCAGTTTGAGAACCTGCCTTCTGCCTACCACGTAAAGGGCTTTGGAAAGATTTGAATAAAACCGGGGTCTGGCAATCACACACACCCAGAGTCCTAGATATGAAGTGGCTTCCTCTGGCTCCAGGTTATATTATTTGTATTTAACAGAGGTCTTCGGATGGTTGGGCCTGGACTGAAAGGTGATGTGTGGTAAACCACACGTCGGGGACCACACAGGCATTGAGTCTTTTGAAATCATGTACTGTGGGTGGTTGCTGGTCTGATTGTGCAAAGACCTGAGTATGTAAGTCTCTCTCTGTTCCTTGACCTTAATTGCTGAGACCATTGTTTCATGCAATTTGTCAAACATGAAGTGTCATAAGAATTAAAATAAATTAGTACAGGCTTATTACCCAGCTACCCAATCTGTCCTCCAGCAAATCTGCCTGTGTCAGTTCCTTTTTACTCTTATAGCCACTCCTGGGTGGTCTCCTGTATTAGCATTCCAGGTTCACTGCTGTTACTAAGGGCAGACTACAGTGACTTTTAAATAAAAGAAGACCGTTTATTTTCCTCTCCTGTGACAGTCCAAGCTGCCCATGGCTGATAGTGTTACAGGAAGGGGACCAGACCCTGAGTAGGTCTACCTCAGGCCAGCCGGTGGTGTGTGGGTTCTTGACTTCATGCAGGAAAGACTTGCAACACGAGTCCAGGTGATTTTGAGAGTACGTTTATTGAAGCTGGGGACAGTGAAGTAAGGAAGGGCCTAGGACAGAAGAAACAACAGGAGACTAGGCAGGGCTGCGTTGGCCCTCTAGAAACATTATGGGAAAGAAGTGAGCCAAGGCCAGGCTGCTGTTGGCTCACTGGAAAGTCCAAGAAAAGGGAGCCTTGGGGACAGGTTCAGGGGGTTAGCCTGGGATGAGCCGCTGCTACCCATTGCTCCCCTGGTTGCAACTCCTGGGGTCCCTTAGAGTTTAGGAGATGCACACTTGAGAGGGAAGAAAAGGAGGAAGGGAAGGGCATTGGCTGGCTCCCAGGAGGGAGTTAGTGTGCTGGGTCCTTGGTTTTAAAGCCTGGGAATTTAGGGGAGGGCTTAGGAAAGGATCTCAAAAGAATATTCATAAACTTTTCCAGAACTATCGGTTCAGGGTCCTGGTCTCCACTGATTGGTTGACGTCAGGGCAGGGGTTATTAGTTGTCACAGCTGGTCTTGTTTCTTTTCTGGAGCTGAAATACAACTGAGGCCTAGATGTTATTTCTAGGGAGGAAAAGGCGGGGAGGGGGTCTAAACCACATGACCAGTGATATGAAGGGTCAGGGGGTCTAAACCACATGGCCAGCTGTGTGCCAGGGGAGGAAAGGCTACCCTGGGGGCAAGGCCCAGCACCAATTTTACCTGTTGGCTAAGCACCAAGGGCTTTCCACTCTGGTGACCTTTTTTATCTGGCTCTAAATTTCTCGGCCAGTTTGTTTAGTTATCTGTCACAGTTTCCTAATTCCACTTTCCAAGAAATTTCCCTAGCCTTGTTTTGTTTTGTTTTGTTAAACCTTACCAGAGGATATTTTTTTCCATTGCTTTTCAGAGTGGAAGGGAGGGACAGACAAAGATCGATGTGAGAGACACACATTGACTGGTTGCCTCAACCCAGGCATGTGCCCTTACTGGAAATCAAACCCGAGACTCTTAGGTGTGCTGGCTGACACTCTAACCACCGAGCAACATGGCTAAGGCTTCCTAGTCTCTTACTAACCTGCTTCAATAGGGCAGCTCAATGGTGTGGAGGACCAGGTTCTCGCTTTTTCATTGCTCTGTCGTCTTGGAATCTGGCGGCTGACTCATACTTGAGATGGCTGCCCCATGTCCCCACAAGCACATTCCAGCCAGGAAGAAGGGGTGCCCAGGAAGCTGCACACCTAACTTCCCTTCACAAGTCACTGGCCGGAACTCAGTCACATGATCACACCTAGTTGCAAGGGAGGCTGGGAAATGTAATCTTCAGCTGGGAGGTTATGTGAACAACTAAAGCTTCTATTACTCTAGGAGAGGAAGTAATAAATATTGGAGGGACAGCGGTCTCCCTACAATCTTCCCCTTTGGGCCACTCAGGTGTCTTTCCACACAGAAAACATGCAAGGGAGACAGGCCTGAATTCCTAGTCAGTTCTTTTAGCTCAGGGCCCAGTATCTGGGGGCGATTTGTAGTCTCTATCAGGGGTGGAATCTGAACAGGAAGCCAATTAAAACTCTCCTCTGAAATACTTGTTAAAGTAATTGACAAGTCTGGTGACAGGAATTGTGAAAGGTCCCTTCTGCTAGGGGAGCAAGTCCTTTGCTTGGTCCATCTGGCAGCCCCTTCTTCTCAGGATGCCAGTGATTCTCAAATGTGTGCCCAGATTTCTAGTCCTCAGCACCTGGGAACTTGTTAGAATGCAAATTCCTGAGCCTCACCTAACCTGCTGATTCAGAAACTCCAGGGTGGGGCTGGTTCTGATGCAGATGAAGGTTTAAGAACCACTGCTCTCCCTAGCTGGTTTGGTTCAGTGGATAGAGCCTTGCCAAGCCCGAGGACTGAAGAGTCCCGGAGGCAATCAGTCGGTGTTATTAACCACAATGATGTTTTCCTGTTTCTCTCTCTCACTCCTCCTTTCCACTCTTTCTAAAAATCAATGGAAAAATATCCTTGGGTGAGGATTAACAACAACAACAACAAAAAGAACCACTGCTCTAACTCCTGGGTCTGGACCTCCTGGCTTTGTCCTGGGAGATTGGGGGAGGGGGGCGGAGGGTCTCCTGTTCATTATTCTCTGTGGCCTCATCTGAAGTGGGAAGTTAAGAGTCCTAATCCTAAAAGGAACTTCTCCTGATGCCAGGCTTAGGAGGGGCCTGTGAGCCAGGCATCCGAGCCTATGTGTCATCTTTGTGGAGGCTTAGGAGCAGGGATGAGAGGAGAGGCCAAAGTGTCAGAGCTGTGGCTTCTGGCTAAAGATGGTTCGTCTACCATCACTGCTGAGCTGTGGAGCTAGTTCAATGCTACCAAAAGCAGCCCTAGGAGCTGAGCCTGTTGATAGTTGGGACCAGATGGCTCCAGCTCTGAGGCTGGAGGCTAGAAACCAGCTATGCCTCACCTGTGAGCTGAAACTCTCCCTGGTTCCTCCCCGTAGGGAGTTAGATACACAGAGCTGGGCAAGAGACTCAGTAATGAACTGAAGAAATATTTATCAGGTGCCTCTGTTCTAGGCACAGGGGACAAAGCAATGAGATTACAGACAAGGTCCTAGACCTCAAGGAGCTTGCAGTCCAGTGTGGAGACGCATAACCAACCACAGTGTGAGGGCTCAAAAGACAAGTGTAGGTAAGGTAGGCAGATAGGTAGGAGAGGGAAAGAAGGGAAGATTTGATCTCATCGGGGAGTCTTCCCCGAGGAAGTGAAACTAAAGTCTCCATTCAAAGGATGAGCAGGCCAGCCGACGACCTGAGAAACCACACAGGCATTTCTAGGCAAAGGGGACAGCACCTACCAAGGCCTGGTGGTAGGAAGGAGCGACGTTTGAGCACCCAAAGAGAGGCCATGGTGCCTCCCTTGGTAGAGGACAATGGGAGAGTAGTGGGCTGAGACTGGAGAGGGCAGGGTCAGGCCACCCAGTTTCACAGTTGTGGCCGTTTGCTTTCATCCGGAGCCCAGGGAAGATTTTAGAGGGCTGGTCCTGGAGAGTATCCCACTGTTCTGGCCACTGTGTGGAATGGGGGCCTGGATGGTTCCAAGTATCAGCTGAGTAGGAGAGCAAGGAGCTTCTGGAACTGAAAGGCTTTGGGAGGCAACCAAGGTTTAGCTTCTTATTTGCTGCTACCATCCTCCTGGGAGTCAAGTTTCTCAATTTTTGTGTCGTCTCTCCTTGGTTGTGCAACCTTGACAGCTTCTAACTTTTGATTTGGCATCTCATTCAAAGTCACTTCCTTCCTGGAGCTGAGCTCCCACTGAGTGGGGAATTTTTGGCTGCTGCCTAAAATAAAACAAGAGAATGAGCTCTTTATATCCCAAAGAGGCTGAGGTGTTGCAAGGTCAGACAGGGCTCGTGTTTGCTCTCTTGGAAGCTTTCCCAACATCCGCCCCTTTCCAACTACCAGGAAACTGTGAAACATGAATAGGGTCCCCGGCCGGTTTGGGGCAATGGATGAAGTGTCGGCCTGCAAACTGAAGGGTCCCAGGTTAAATTCTGGTCAAGAGCAAGTACCTCAGTTGCAGGCTCGGTCCCCAGCCCTGATCCCCAGCCCTGGTCAGAACAAGAGCTGGAGTGGGAGCATGCGGTAGGCAGCCTATCGATGTTCTCACAACAATGTTTTGTTTCCCCCTCCCTTCCACACTCTTTAGAAGTAATGCAAACAGAGCCTCAGGTGAGGATTAAAAAGAACCAAATGTGAGGAGTCAGATCCTATGGCCACTAGGGGCTTGCCAGTGGAGCTGGCATTGGGCCAAGACCTCCCAAGTTAGAAGTCAGTATGCCTGGGTTCTAGTCATATAACTTGGATTTAGCACCTAAGATATACCTGGCAAAGCATCTTACCGCACGAATCTTGTTATCCCCGTGTTGTAATGGATGGGAACTCAGGCCCATTTGACCTACCTGGGTCAGATCACTAGATGGCATCAAGTCTCACTTCCCCCCTCTGAAAAAATATAAGCTCATCCCAGTTTATAATTAGATTATCTCTTGTTTAGCTAGCTTAATGTCAAGGTCATGTCAGTTTTTATAACAAATGAAATTCCTAGTCCCTAACATAACAAATGAATGAATGGGGAAGGATGAGTCATTTTAGCAGCTATTGAGGTACAGGTCCATTGGGGAGAGAGAGAGAGAAGGAAAACAGATCGTGCCCTCAGGTTTGCCTGATTTTGTCTCTGGTTTGAGTTGGTAATTTTGAGTGGGGTGTGCAGGGGGACAGAACTTTGGATACCCAGGAGGGTTGAGTGAGCCCAAGGATTAGGAAAGGATAAGAAGGCCTAGGAAGCTATGCACAGCCAACCTGCATCAGGGTTCTTTAGTTATGGCTGAACCACTTTCATTTGTTCAGTTCAACCATCTGAGTCAGCTGAGGAATAAAAACAAATGTATAAATATTACCTCACTGTTTAATGTGGGGGCTGTGAAGGATGGGGGAATTTCCAGAGTGTGCCCACAGGGGAAAGACCTTGTCAGCAGCTAGAGGCCCTTCTGCTCACATGTGTGGTGCCTGGGTTTTC
>PVJC01003156.1:0-72701 GCA_004026665.1 Murina feae
GAGAGTTTTATCAAAAAAGTGTGTTGGGTTTTGTCATATGCCTATTCTGATTTTGTGATTTGTGATATAATCATGTGATTTTGTCTTCCAATCTGTTTGTGTAAAATATCACATTTATTGATTTGTGAATGTTGTACCAGCTTGGCATCCTCAGATTAAATCCCACTGGTCATAATTTTTTAAGGTATTGCTGGATCCAATTTGCTAATATTTTGTTGAGGATTTTAACATCTATGTTAATCAGGGATATTGGCCTGTAATTCTCTTTCTTTGTGTTTTCTTTATCTGATTTTAGAATTAGGGTAATGCTGGCCTCATAAAAAGAGCTGGGAAGTATTCCTCCCTCTTGAATTTTTTTGGAATAGCTTGAGGAGGATAGGTTTTAGTTCTGAGAATGTTTGGTTAAACTCTGATTGAAGCCATTTGGACCAATGGGCTTCTGATTGCTGAAAAGTTTTTTTTGATTATTGCTTCTATTTAATCACTTATTAATGGTCTATTCAGGTTTTCTGACTGAGTTTTGAAAGATCATATTTTTCTGTGAATATGTCCATTTCATCCAGTTTATCCAGTTTTTTGGGATATAGTGGTTCCATAGTATTTTTTTATGATTCTCTATATTTCTACTAGAGACCCAGTGCACAAAATCTGTGTACTGGAGGGGGGTTGTCCCTCAGCCCAGCCTGAACCCTCTCCAATCTGGGACCTCAGGGAATGTCCGACTGCCGGTTTAGACCTGATCCCTGTGGGTAGTTGGACATCCTTCTCACAATCCAGGACTGTTGGCTCCCAATCGCTCACCTGCCTGCCTGCCTGCCTGATTGACCTTAACTGCTTCTGCCTGACAGCCTGATCACCCCCTAACCACTCCCATGCCAGCCTGATCAATACCTAACTGCTCCCCTGCTGGCCCAATCACCCCAAACTTCCCTCCTCTGCAGACTTGGTCACCCAACTTCCCTCCCCTGCAGGCCTAGTCACCCCCAACTGCCCTACCTTACTGGCCTGATCACCCACAACTGCCCTCCCCAGCCAGCCACCTTGTGGATGCCATTTTTTACAACATGGGGGAAGCCATCTTGTGCAGGGTGTGACTATCAATTTGCATATCCCTTATTTATTATATAGGATGGGATCAGTTATTACTTCACCACTTTGTTTCTTGTCTTGTATATTCAGGTCCTTTCTTTTTATTTCTTAATGACTTTAGCTAGAGATTCATCAATCTTGTTTATCTTTCAAAGTACTAACTTTTAGTTTCATAGATTTTTTTGTATGTGTGTTTAGTCTCTGTGTCATTTATTTCCACACTGATCTTTATTATTTCTTTCCTTCTACTTACCATATTTTCTGGTGTATAAGACAACTTTTTAACGCAGGAAAATCTTCTCAAAAGTCAGGGGTCGTCTTATACGCCAGGTGTTGTCTTATAGGGTGGATGCTGAAACTTCTGAGCTGGACTGGAAAATCTGTGGTCACTGCATACGACAGGGGGAGCTCAAAAACAGCCACACTCCATTCATTTCAATGGAGCCAGACGGATATCACAAGTGTCTCCAGTTGGCTCCTTTTTGTGTTGCATATGGTCTCCATCAGGACTTTTAACCCAGGAAAATCATCTTAAAAGTTGGGGGTCATCTTGTACACCAGAAAATATGATACTCTGGGCTTTTCTTATTGTTTTCCTTCTAATTTTTTTAAGTTGTAGGATAAAGTAGTTAATATTATTTTTTCTTATTTTTGTTTTGTTTTGTTTTGTTTTTTTGAGGTAGGCCTTTATTGCTATGAAGCTCCCTCTCAGTGCTGCTTTCACTTTGTCCCATAGATTTGGAGTTGTTGTGTGTTGTTTTTTAAAATTTTTTTACAGGATGTTTTTTACTTCTTCCTCAATCTCCTTGGTAACTCATTCATTGTTTAGTAGCATGTAACTTAGCCTTTATGCGAAATGTTTTTGACTATTTTTACTGTGGTTGATTTCAATTTAATGTCATTGTCATTTGAGAAGATATGCTCAATATGATTTTAATCTTCTTGAACTTGTAGAGACTTACTTTGTCTATAGACCAGTAAGATGTGGTCTATCTTTGAAAATGTCTCATGTGAACTTGGGAAGAATGTATATTCTTAGCTTTAGGGTGAAATGTTCTGAAAATGTCCATTAATTCCACCTGATCTAGTGTATCATTTAAGATTGCTGCTTCCTTATTGATTTTTTTTGTCTAGAAGATCTATCCAGTGATGTCAGTGGGCTGTAAAGTTCCTTACTTTGGTTGTATTTCTGTCAATCTCTCTCTTAAAATCCTCCAGAATTATTTTTATATATGTGGAACTCCTCTATAGGGTGCATATATGTTTACTAGAGTTATAGCTTCTTGTCATATTATGCTTAAATTTTTTAAGAAATTGAGAAAAACTATGAAAACTAAATGAGATACAACTACCTTTACTAGGATAGCCAAAATTCCACAGCCAATGTTTAGAGGTGTATGCAATATCAAATATTATAGTGTTGGTATGAATATAAAATGGACCTAAACACACACTTCCCCAGCAATTCTAAAACTATGTATTAACCCAAGAGAAATTATATATATATATATTTACAAGATCACTTAAACAATTCTAAGAGTATAAAGAGTCAGGGTCTGTCATGACCTAAACGTCTGAATAGATGACTGAACAACACCAGGCTAGGGTCCCAACCAGCATGGTGGAAGTCAGTCCTGAGTACTGGCTACCCACAGCAGGAATCAGTCCTGGGTCCCAGCTGCCTGCAGCATGGCAGCGGGAGGGAGCTGAGGGAACAGAGTTATGCTGCCATTAGACTTGCCTCTGGGTCCCTCTCCTTGTCTGCAGGCTCTGGGGATCCAGAGCCATGCAGCATTCTAGGAATCTTGGTCCCTTCCCCCACCTGTAGGCCTGGGGGACCAGAGCTATGCTACAATGGGTCTGGACCCTACCTGAGGGGTCCCAGATTGTGAGAGCATGAATGCTGGGCTGAGTGAACCTCCTAAGTGCACAAGTTTTCATGCACCGGGCCTCCAGTCTATATACATAAAACCCTAATATGCAAGTAGACTGAAGAGCTGAACAACTGAACAACTGGTCGCTATAACATGTTTTGGCCACCAGAGGGCACATACGGAACATGGTAGGTGTCAGCAGCAGGCAGCAGAGTGTGAAACATGGCAGGCATTGGCTGTGGTGGAATGGTGGAGCAGGTACGCAGGGGCACCAGACCAAGGCAGGGTGTTGGTTGCTGATATTGGGACCAGCCTCTGGTGATTACTGAAAATCCTTTGATCATGCATGTTGTGGTCCACACACACTCATAGCCGCTGCCTGTGATGGCCCTGCTCACACCACTGCCAGTGCCAGAGACACTACTCACATCTCCTGCCAGCAACGGACCTGCTCACACCTGCTGCTGGTGCCAGCCCCATTCACACCCGGTGCCAGCGCCAGTCTCAATCACTCAGTGCCATCAGTGGGTGCAAGTGGTAGTTGCTGGCCCTATTCGCCCCTCAGGGCTTCTTCACCTCCCTCTGCTCCTGAGGGACAATCAGGGCAGCAGCTGCCCCTTGCACCCACTGATGATGCTGGCTCCTCTTGGACCCAATGCTGGCAGCAGTCCCAATCACTCTACACCATCAGTGGGTGTGAGCGGGGCTGGCACCATCAGCATGTGGGAGTGGCAGAGGCAGGAGTAGCGCTGCTAGCAGACAGGGTACTGGGTGCTACAGCAGGAGGGGCTGGGTGGGAGCACAGCAGATAGGTCAAGACCTGCCCCTGTGTCCACCTTAGCCTTGTGACCCACAGTTCCTTTCAAGGTGCACAAATTTGTGCATGGGGCCCCTAGTATGTTATAAAATTGTATGTACAATAGTTGACATACATTAACTGTCTTGTGGCAGGAGCATAAATGAAACAGCCTGGTATATAGAAATAGGTAAATAAAGTGTGGTATAGTCAGATAAAAAAAAAAATTACCCAGTAATAAAAAGGAAAGAACTATGTACAACAAGGGTCATCCCAAAAATATTATGCTAAGTAAAATAAGCCTTATGTAAAAATGCTATGCTGGATGATTCTATTTATGTGAATTCATAAAATACACACATCTACTCTATGGATGACAGAAAAAAATAAGTTGTGATGTCAGGGATGGTGGTAGTTGGAAGAGATCATAGAAAAATGTTCTGAGGCAGTGGCAGAGTTTAGTATATAGATAAAGGTTTATCTCTACAGTTTATGCATTTGTCAAAACTTAGCAAAATAAAATATATGTAGGTCATCATTGTGAAGGGTACCTCACAGGGAGTTGGGAAACACTCTTAACAAAACTGAACTTCACTTAGTGATATACATAGTACAGTATTCTGTATATATATTTATTTGACTTACCTTGAAATGCATCAAAATAATAGTTTAATAGATGGAAATAGGGATGGATAGAATAGATAGATATATGCCCTAGCAGGTTTGGTTCAGTGGATACAATGTTGGCTCACGGATTGGTACTGAAGGGTTGCATCAGGTTCAGTTCAGGTCAAGGGCACATGCCTCAGCTGCAGGCTCAATCCCAGGCCCTGGGGTGTGTGTGAAAGGCAACCAATGGATGTGTCTCTCTCACATAGATGTTTTTCTCTCTCTGTCTCTCCTCCTCACTTCCACTCTAAAGAGGCATAGTAAAATGTTAATGGTGGGATATAGAGCACCTTTACTGTAAAATTCATTCAATGTTGCTGTATTTTGGAGAACTTTTCATAATAAAATTTTGGAAAAAATAAAATGAGAAAAAAACCAAAAGAATGACAAAGATTTTAGGTTTCCATTGCCTCTGTTCGGTGGCCATGCACCATCTGAATATGACCTCACATAGGCCTCACATAGTATCCAGTGGCCCCAGATTGCAAGAGTGATGTCCCCCAAGGGGTCCCAGATTGGAGAGGGTACAGGCCAGGCTGAGGGACACCTCCCTGTGCATGAATTTCTAGTCCTATCTAATAAAAGAGTAATATGCAAATTAACCATCACTCTAAGACAAAGATGGAAGGGTCTGGGACAAGATGCTTACGTCATCACCATGGTGACAATACAGGCGTTTTGCCCTAGCCCACTGGAAGAGGGCCTCTGGGCCTGCTTGGTTGCTGCTGCTGCTGCTTGGGTGTCAGGCCCCCTGTAGGCTGGGTCTCCACTCTTTGGACCCCAGGGGCCCCAATGGGATCCCCAGCACGAAGACCCAGCCTGCAGGGGGCCCAGCACCCCAGCAGCTCTGAGCCCTGCCTCAGCGCTGGGGTTACTGGGGTCCAAAGCACAGAGATTGAGCCTGCAGGGGGCCCGGCACCTCAGCAGCTCTGAGCCCTGTGGTTGTGGAGGTGCTGGGGCCGCTGGGGTTGGAGGAGCAGAGACATAGCCCACAGGGGGCCCAATACCCAGCAGCTTCAAGCCCCACCTCAGTGCTGGGGTTGGAGGAGCAGAGACACAAACCTTCAAATGGGCCTGGCACCCAGCAGCTCCAAGCCCCAGAGCCTTGGAGGCGCTGGGGCCACTGGGGCTACAGCAGAGACACAAATCTGAAGGAAACCTGTGGAAATGGAGATAAACTATCACAACTTTATCTCCCTTTCCACAAAATGAGAAAACTGACCCTGATTTATTTAGTGATATGGCCCACACCTTTCTACAAGCACAGCGTATGTTATGACCACTCCCAGGAAGGTCTGGTCAGAATACTGTCTCCAGGGAATAGCACTACTGTGGCAAATCATCTAAGAAAAGAAACAAACTTTTGTTGGGTTTATTCTGAAGGTCAGAGAACATGCCACCCCAACATATGCTGTGTTGTTATATTGATGATCTTGAGCTGCAGATGCTTGAAAAACAGCAAATGCAAGGAGAGGCTTTCACCAAAGTCTCCTGATCTGCCTAAAATCAGACCCCCACAAAATGTTCCCTTGATGGGAAAAGTGTCATCAGCCAGTGAAGACTGACTCCTGTTACAGGAGACTACAAGTTGACATCACATCCAAACTTTGTTACAAACTATCTCCCCACCCCCATTCATCTTTCCTAAGACTCATGTACTCTCCTCTAAGAGTCCTAGATATCCCGTCCCCTTTCCCTAAGAAGGAGGTATTTAAATCTGGATTCTAAGCCACCTTGAGGAGTTATTCATTTTTCCCTGGGATCTCCCACATATACATGAGATACACATGTTAATGAACTTTTGTTTTTCTCTTGGTAATCTGCCTTTCATTACAAGGGCCTCCAATAAGAACTCAGAAGGGTAGAGGGACACTATTTTTCCTCTTCCATAATTCTATCTCAGGAAATCAAGTCCCAGGCTGAACAGTGAGTTTGGCTCAAGTGCCAAGCAGTCCCGGCTGAGGGGAGGGAAGCTTCTTGGGGGAAATCAATGATATTGGCATCAAAGTAGGACAGAGGGCACATGCATGGTTGCTGGTGGGAGTTTAAAGTGGTCCAACATTTTTGAAGGAGGATTTGGCAAAATCGATAGAAATGTTCAAGGTACATCCAAGAGTATTCTTCTAGGAATCCCATCTGCTGAGGTAAAGCACCAGTGCATAAGCCCTGATCAGAACCCAGGATGCTACTGTAGGCTCCCCTTCCACAATAGGAAAACCTGTTAACAACCTGAATTTTTAAGATAAGGTGGCATCTATACTAATAAAAAGGTAATATAATAAAAAGGTAATATGCTAATTAGATGCCCTTCCAGACAAAGTCATGATGGCAGGGCTGAGGCAGAGGCAATTACAGGTTATCAGGCAGGCAGAGAGCAGTTAGGAGGATCAGGCTGGCAGGGGAGAGCAGTTAGGGGGATCAGGCCAGCAGGCAGGTGAGCGGTTAGAAGCCAGCAGCCCCAAGGGTTCCCTGATTGGAGAAGGTGCAGACCAGACTGAGGAACCCCCCTGAGTGAACAAATTTTTGTGCACTGGGCCCCTAGTCTATATATATGAAAGCCCATGACCAGAAGAATGGAACGACCAGAATGGCCAGAATGACTGTTGGCTATGACACACACTGTGGCAGCCAACCAGACTGATTCAGGCCCCAGTTGGTCCCTCCCCGCCAGCCTACCCTGCCCCTGATTGCCCACCCCCCATCAGGGGCAGGGTTGGCTGGTCAACTGATTGTGGCCACTCTCCCCAACTGGCCCGGCCCAATGAGCCCCCATCAGGGCTGGCCAGTTGGACCCCACCCATAAACGAATTCATGCACTGATTCTCTAGTCAAACAATAATTAGATTGGGTTGGC
This sequence comes from Murina feae, assembly GCA_004026665.1. Classification (NCBI taxonomy): domain Eukaryota; kingdom Metazoa; phylum Chordata; class Mammalia; order Chiroptera; family Vespertilionidae; genus Murina; species Murina feae. The sequence goes on from PVJC01003156.1 coordinate 7,283, forward strand.
TAATGAAATGAACACTGAATATTGATGTAACCAAGAATTGTACATTAATTCTCCTAGGTGGATGGTAGAGGGTATATAAGAAAGCTAAAGCCTTATTTTCCACATAAAGAAAACTATAATAGTATCTAAAATTGAAAAGTCCAAACTTATATAGCTTGATATCTGGTATTGAGATCCCACCTACTTTGTTCTTTCTCAGGATTGCTGCAGCTATTCGGGGTCTTTTTTTTTTATTCCAGATGAATTTTTGGAGAGTTCATGCTGGGTCTGTGAAATATGCCATTGGTATTTTAATAGGAGGTGCATTGAATTTATAGATTGCTTTGGGTAGTATGGACATTTTAATGATGTTGATTCTACCAATCCATGAATATGGTATGTTCTTCCATCTGTTTATGTCTTCTTCTATCTCTTTTTTCAACATCCTATAGTCTTCTGAGTAGAGGTCTTTTACCTCTTTAGTTAAGTTTATTCCTAGGTATCTTAATTTTTTTGGTGTGATGGTAAATGGGACTGCTTTTTTAGTCTCTCTTTCAATAAGTTCACTATTGGTGTATAGAAATGCCACAGATTTATTAGCATTAATTTTGTATCCTGCTACTCTTGCTGAATTCATTTATTAAGTTTAATAGTTTTTTAATGGAGCCTTTATATTTTTTATGTACAATTTCATGTCATATGCAAATAAGGAAAGCTTTACTTCTTCTTTTCCAATTTGGATGCCTTTTATTTATTCTTCTTTTCTAATTGTGATGGCTAATACTTCCAGTATTATGTCCAACAGGAGTGGTGAGAGTGGGCATCCCTGTCTTGTTCTTGTTCTAAGGGGAAATGGTTTTAGTTTTTGCTCATTGAGTATGATGTTGGCTGTGGGTTTGTCATATATGGCTTTTATTATGTTGAGGTATGATCCTTCTAGTCCCATCTTGCTGAGAATTTTATCAAAAATGGGTGTTGGATTTTGTCAAATGCCTTTTCTGCATCAATTGATATGACTATGTGGTTTTTCTGTCTCAATTTGTTTATGTGATGTATCACATTTATTGACTTGTGGATATTGTACCATCCTTGCATCCCCGGGATAAATCCTACTTGATCATGGTGTGAGATCTTTCTGATGTACTGCTGGATCTGATTTGCTAAGATTTTGTTGAGGACTTTGGCATCTATGTTCATGAGGGTTATTGGCCTGTAATTCTCTTTCAATGTGTTGTCTTTATCTTATTTTGGTATTAGGGTGATGCTAGCTTCATAGAATGAGCTTGTTAGTGTTCTTCCTCTTGAATTTTTTGGAATAGTCTCAGGAGGACAGGTTTTAGTTATTCCTTGAATGTTTGGTAAAACTCCCCTGTGAAGCCATCTGGCCCAGACTTTTATTTGCTGGAAGCTTTTTGATTACTGCTTCAATTTATTCCATAGTTATTGGCCTATTGAGATTTTTAGATTCTTCTTGATTGAGTTTTGGAAGGTTGTATTTTCCTAAGAATATGTCCATTTCCTCGAGGTTGTCTAGTTTGTTGGAGTAGAGTTGTTCATAGTATTTTTTAACAATCATTTGTATTTCTGTGAGGTCTGTTGTTATTTCACCTCTATCATTTCTGATTTTGTTTATTTGGGTCCTCTCTCTTTGCTTCTTGGTGAGTCTGGCTAGAGGTTCATCAATCTTGTTTATCCTTTCAAAGAACCAGCTCTAGGTTTCATTGATCTTTTGTATTGTTTTTTGGGGTCTCTATATCATTTATTTCTGCTCTAATCTTTATTATCTCTTTCCTCCTGCTCACTTTGGTCTTTTCTTATTGCTCTCTTTCTAATTCTTTGAGTGGTAGAGTTAGATGAAGCCACTGTTCTCAAAACTGCCTGGTACTGCCACAAGAACAGATATATAGATCAATGGAATAGAATATAGAACGCAGACATTGACCCAAACCAATATGCTCAATTAATATTTGACAAAGGAGGCAAGAACATACAATGGAGTCAAGACAGTCTCTTCAATAAATGATGTTGAGAAAATGGGACAGATATAAGCAAAAAAATTAAACTAGACCACCAACTTACAACATACACAAAAATAAACTCAAAATGGATAAGGACTTAAATGTAAGATGGGAAACCATAAAAAATACTAGAGGAATTTAAAGGCAACACAATCTCAGACATATGCTGAAGCAATTTCTTCACCAATACAGCTCCTAGGGCATTGGAAACTAAAGAGAAGATAAACACATGGAACTACATAAGAATAAAGAGCTTCTTCACAGCAAAAGAAACTATCAATAAAACAATAAGAAAGCCCACTGCATGGTATAACATATTTGCCAATATTATCACTGATAAAGGCTTAATTTCCAACATTTATAGGGAACTTATACAACTTAACAAAAGAAAGATAAACAATGCAATCAAAAAATGGGCAAAGGGCCTAAATAGACACTTCTCAAAAGAAGATATTCAGAAAGGCAAGAGACATATGAAAACATACCCAAGTCACTAATCATCTGAGAGATGCAAATCAAAACAACAATGAGGTATCATCTCACACCTGTCAGAATGGCTATCATCAACAAGTCAACAAACAACCAGTGCTGGAGAGGATATGGAGAAAAAGGAACCCTTCTGTACTGCTGGTGGGAATGCAGACTTATGGAAGACAGTATGGAATTTCCTCAAAAAATTCAAAATGGAACTCCCATTTGACCCTGTGATACCACTCCTGGGAATATATCCCAAGAAGCCAGAAACACCAATCAGAAAGGATATATGTATGCATCCCTATGTTCATAGCAGCACAATTTACCATAGCTAAGATTTGGAAACAGCATAAGTGCCCATCAGCAGATGAATGGATTAGAAAACTGTGGTACATCTACACAATGGAATACTATGCTGCTGTAAAAAGAAGGAATTCTTACCATTTGCAGCAACATGGATGGAACTGGAGAGCATTATGCTAAGTGAAATAAGCCAGTCAATTAAAGAAAAATACCACATGATCTCATTTATGGATAATAAAGACCATTATAAACTGATGAACATAAATAGATAGAGGCAGAACAGCATTGAACAGACTGTCAAACTACAGCTGGAAGGCTGGGGAGGGTTGAGGGGGAGTCAAGAGATCAACTGAAGAAATTGTTTGCATGCATATAAGCATAATCAATGGACACAAGACACTGGGGGGTAGGGGAGGCTGGGGGAAGGTCAAGGGGGGGAAGGATACGTATGCAATAATCTTTGTAATATTTTAAGCAATAAAACCAATTTAAATTTAAAAAAAGTCCAAAGTTAACAGCATAAATAAGTTATTTAGAAAAGTGATTGTTGGGTACCAGAAGAAACAATTTAAATAGATTAAAGTCTTTTATCTGGGATATTAAAATCAGGGGAAGGAGTAAGTGAGGCAGATAATTTTTATTTTAATTATGACTTAACTGTGCTTTTAAAAAATAAGTGTGGGTTTTAACTTAAATAATTTAAATTTAATTATTAAGTTAAAAGTTAATTTCTCCTCTAATCTTTATTATCTCTTTCCTCTTGCCATGACCAAGGAATTGAAATTTGCATGTGGAGGATATGGAAATACTGGAAAAATTCAGAATATATTCTGCAGAGGATCTGGGTTAAGTGCCAAAGTCTGGTGCCTGAACCACTTTCCGAGGGATAACTGAAATGTTCATGTGGTGGAGCAGCAGGCAGCAGAGCAGACTAACCCACAGGCTTTTGTGTCAGGTGCTGTCCTTGATCATTTCTGTTCAGTCTTTCATCTACTTCTTTATATATATATATAAAGGCCTGGTGCACACTAGAGGCCTGGTGCACAAAAATTTGTGCACTCAACGGGGTCCCTCAGTCTGGCCTGTACCCTCTTTCACTCTGGGACCCCTCGGAGGATGTCCACTTACTGGCTTAGGCCCATTCCCCAGGAAATCGGGCCTAAGCTGGCAGTCAGACATCCCTCTGGCAACCCAGGAGCCCTTGGGGGATGTCTGCTTGCCAGCAGGGAGCAGGCCTAAGCTACTGTCAGACACCTTTAGTACTGCTGAGGAGGTGGGAGAGGCTTTTGCCATCACCACTGTGCTGGCAGCCTGGCTTGGGGCTGAGCAGAGCTCCCCCTGTGGGAGTGCACTGACCATCAGGGACAGCTCCTGCATTGAGCGTCTGCCCCCTGGTGATCAGTGTGTGTCATAGTGACCAGTCATTCCTAGTTGTTCTGCTGTTAGGGTCCATTTGCATATTACCCTTTTATTATATAGGATAGAGACCTGGTGCATAGGTGGGGGCTGGCTGGTTTGCCCTGAAGGGTGTCCTGGATCGGGGTGGGGGTCCCGCTGGGGTGCCTGGCCAGCCTGGGTGAGAAGCTGATAGCTGTTTGCAGGCTCGTCAAGCCCCCCAATGAGGACCCTCACCCCATGGGGGTGTGGCCAGCCTGGGTGAGGAGCTGAGGGCCATTTTCAGGCTGACCACAGCCACGGGCTAGAAGCAGGTATCTGGAATTTGTCTTCTATAACTGAAACTTGGTAGCCTTGAGCAGAGCTCAGGGCCAGCAGGAAGCTTGGCTTCCTCCACTGCCAGGGGCAACCCAAGCCTCCTGCTTGCTCCAGCTCTGTAGCTGCTGCCATCTTGGGTTAATTTGCATATTCACTCCTGATTGGCTGAGGGGTATGGCTCATGGGAATGGCTTCTGGGTATAGCAGAGATTCGGTCAATTTGCATATTTCTTTTATTAGATTATATATATATATATGAAAGATATGTAAATTAACCATTCCTGGTGACATCCACAGGCAATCAGGAGTGACTATTCAAATTAACCTGACAAAGATGGTGGGCCTGTGGGCAGCATACACACACACACACACAGGTAGGCACGCGCAGGCACAGAGAGGCCGGGGGCACAGCGGGATGCTTGATTTTATTGCCAAGGTGACAAAAGAAGGTGTCCCGCCCTATCCTAGCCACTCAGGTTGGTGGGCCACTCTGGGCCAGTGGGCAGCAGGCATGGAAAGACTCTACATGGGGGAGGTGGGCCGACAGAGAATGGCCTGTACTCCCCACATGATAGTGGTGGCAGCCATGAGCATGCCAAGTGGAGCCGAGCTGAAGTAAGACTTACACGCCATCAGCACCTAGTAGTGGCTGCATAAGTCCCGCCTCCTTCCCCCAGGTGTGTGATCGCATGTACAGCCACTGTGGCAGGCCAGACTGATGTCTTGGCTACGCCATGGAGGTTTGCGGATCTGTGAAGCCACAGCTTCTGGTGGGCACATTCTATCTTCCTCCCCTGGTGTGCGAACATCTCCCAAAGCGCTGTCACCCATGCATGCCTGCAACAATCCCGGACCCTGATGCGCAAGTCCCCCCGCCCCTCCACTGCACTTCCATCAACTCCAGCATCCCTACATTCCCCCACAGGATGTGAGCACATCCACTCTGGCAAGCTCATGCCCTTTGGAGAGTGTCTGGGTGTTCTGGGTGCTGAAGGTGGGGGCTTGTGAGATGACAGTGAGAGGGTGGAGTGGTGATGTCCTGTTCCTGTGAAGACGAGTGCAGCAATGAAATCACTTCTATGTGGCTAATGCAGGTGCTGAGGCAGGAGCAGGTGTGACACACACCTGGTGGGTGCAGGTGGCCCTTGCTGAGGTGCCTTCAATCAGCATTCAAGATCAGGAACCCAGAGGGAGGCAAAGAGTTCTGCCCTCTCAGTGAAACAGTGGGATAATCGGGGCGACTGCAGAAGAGGAATGTGCACTTTGAGTGCCAGCACCCATGAGAGAAGGTTGCCCTGACTGTGTCTTGCTCGCTTGGGGCCTAGTGCATTCCTGCTGGGTAGTGGGTGACAAGACATGCTTTCCTGAGTTAATAAGAGAGAACATTGATTCTCCCTCTACCCACAAAGGTGGAAACTGGAGTGAGGAGACATGTGGGGAGTGAGCAAGGTTCCCTGTCTGGGAGTTCCAAATCCACTGTTGGTTCCTTTCACTGCTGACTAGAGATATACAGGGTGTCCCCCAAAATGTATACACACTTTGAATACCTACTAATTCCAGTGAGTTTAAGCATGAAAAGAAAGAAACAACAATGGAGCTGTCATCTGTTAAAAGTGCAGGCACAAACTGGCAGTTGGACATTCCCTGAGGGGTTCTGAATTGAAGAGAGTCCAGGCCAGACTGAGGGCCCCCCGCCACTGTGAACAAATTTTGTGTACCATGGCTCTAATATATATATATAATTTCAGAGAGAAAGGGAGGAGAGAGAGAGAAACATCAATGATGAGAGAGAATAATTTATTGGTTGCCTCCTGCACATCCCCTACTGGGGATGGAACCAGCAACCCCAGCATGGGCCCTTGACCAGAATTGAACCTAGGACCCTTCAGTTCAATTTGAACTTGGGACCCTTCGCTCCGCAAGGCTGATTCTATTCACTGAACCAAACCAGCTAGGGGTCATCTACTTCTTGATTCAGCCGTGCAGTGCGCTTTATTAGCATTGTCCTTCTTTACAGAGGAAGCACCTGAATGCTATACAAGTTAAGTATCTTCCCCAAACCTACATACATTTTAAGCCACAAGTTGGGGGTAAATGAGCAAGTTGCACAATTGTTCGCAGTTTTCTCATCTGAAAACTAAGTATATTAGGGTGAGTGAAATTTGAGATTTCACCTATGGCTTATTATTGGGTCTTATAATCCCCAATTCTTTGGGGCTTGGTTGGGAATGGCAGCAGCATGCACCTAGCATATTTTTCTCTTGTTTTTTCAATTTAAATAACAGTTGCTATCCAGGTTAAAAAGGAAAAGGAAAGGACAACAAAAGGTGGATGGTGGTTAGGCACCCAATATCCACAAATTTAATAATTTACCAACTCCTTTGCTCTTGTGACCACAGGTTCTCTCCATCATGGCTGAAAGGTGGCTAGAGCTTAGCTTCTAGGTCAGTGGCTTCTCGGTTTGGAAAGCAGCCAGTTTATACGTCCCAGCACCTTTAACTTGTGTGTTGATCGACTTGAGTACTTTATCTGGATGCTTGATCCAGAGCAAAGCATTTAATCTCTTCGTGAATTACCAGCTTCCTGGAGTATACCCAGGAAGATGCTAGGGGCACATGATGCTGCATGTACTTGCCTACTGCTAGAAACTAAACATCATGTCTCCAGACTCAGTTCAGGCTTTCTAACTGCAGACATGTTTCATCAGCTGCTGCATAGACACAGACAAGGTGATTGAGATAATGGGGTTTGGATTCAAGACTTGGGCTTACTGTAAGGTGTAGGTGCTTCAACTCTTTAAGTATGCTTTCCTTATTTGAAACTCAGGAAGGGAATAAATAAAAGACTGCCTCTTCCCCAGGGCTGTTGCATTAAAGGAGATCATAATATCATGTTTTTTGAATAATACCTAACATTTTAAGATTTCAACAAATGTTTGCCCTGACCATGTAGCTCATTTTGTTGGAGTGTCATCCCCATATGCCAAAGTTGCTCATTTGATACCCAGCAAAGGACTGACCTAGACCCACATAACTCAGTAGAATTCTGCCCCATCAAGAGGTCTCATGTTATAGAGCAGTGATCATGTGTGTTTTCTGCAGAGGTCCCTGCTTTCCAAAGCCTCTTCGCCATTTGAGATTTTCCTATATAATAAAGGGTAATATGCAAATAGACCCTAACAGCAGAACCACTGGGAATGACTGGTCACTATGACACACTGACCACCAGGGGGCAGACACTCAATGCAGGAGCTGCCCCTGGTGGTCAGTGTACTCCCACAGGGAGAGCTCTGCTTAGCCACAAGCCAGGCTGACAGTTGCCAGTACAGTGGTGGTGGTGGGAGACTCTCCTGTCTCCTCAGCAGCACTAAGGATGTCCGACTGCAGCTTAGGCCTGCTCCCCACTGGCAAGTGGACATCCCCTGATGGCTCCTGGACTGCCAGAGTGATGTCTGACTGCCAGCTTAGGCCCGATCGCCTGGGGAGTAGGCCTAAGCCAGCAGGTGGATATCCTCTGAAGGTTCCCAGACTGCGAGAGGGCACAGGCCGGGCTGAGGGACCCCCCCAAGTGCACAAATTTTTGTGTACTGGGCCTCCAGTTGGTATATATGTGCAAAGTTAACAGTGACAAAGCACAGCACTGTCATTCTTCTTGACACTTGTTTCAATCTCGCCAACCTTAATAGAGCACCTGGACTACGTCAGATGTGGAGAAATGCATCCTAATCTTTCCAGTTAATAGTTTAAACTTGTTTAAAGCCAAGTTTCAGGGATAGTGATTGTGTCTGGTAGCTTGTTCCAGTTTCCATGGAGCAATTCAGAAAAGTATTTCTTAAAACCAAAGCTGTTCTCATCACACGGACACTTTTATATTCTAATTCAGAAACTGGACCACATCCCTACATTTACCAGTGCTTCTTAATTTTCATTGGAATAATACTAATTCTCTTAATTTCTCGTTTGGGATCTACTTTGCTGGTCCATTATCTCCTCAGCCTCCTCTCTTTTCTCACCCCTACAGGGAGGTTCTCAGAGTATAAGGGCATTTAATCTATTTGAATGGACTCAGCAGGAAATTTCTTTATGACAAAAGAATATGGAGAAAGGCCAAGACAATTAGGTGTCTTTAGAGTACATTTGTGATGTTGGAAAGAGATGAAAAAAATCAAGACAAGAGAGGCAATGAAATTCCATAGCTCAAACATGGATTTGGCGACTCAGACCATTTCTTGACTCCAGATGTAACAGAGAAGGAAGACACAGCGTGAGGAGGGCTGGTGATGTGCCAGAGCCTCTGACCTTGCCCATACATATCCTTCAGACAAGTCTGGGTTCAAATTCTTGACCATATTCATGGCACAGTTTTAAAAATATTAATGATTTTTGCCTGTACTATTTTTTTTCCAAAGAGGAAACAAATTTTGTCAACCTTACTCTCATGCTGCATTAATATTATATTGTGTTTTAGGCTTGGTGTACATCAATGGAGAAAATCCAAATGATTGGTAGTGTCATCAGTGGAGAGCTATAGAGACTCTCGAGCCTTTATGTTTATGTGGATAAACGCAATTTGTGTGTCTTCATTGCAGAGATTGTTGCAATTGGTCCACATACATTGAAGTGTCAGATTAGAAGATACTTACTCCTCAAATGCTATTTATTCATATCCATTTTTGTGTTTACAGTATTTTAATTGTCCACAGGACATACATGCACAGCTTTTGGAGCATAGTATAAATGGTGCTGCGTTGGCCAGCATGACCTAAGTTAGCCTGATCCTAATGCCTTCGATCATAGCACCAGCCTCAGTCTTCCTGTATCTGAAGACCTGGCATGTAGTGAGTTTTGAATATTATTGCTTATTTTTTTTATTTTTATCACAATGAAAATCATGCCAATGAGCAGTTATCCCCATAACTGAAATGAAATGGAAGTTGATGCTTCTGCAATAGCTATTCTGCTATTACTGAAGTTTATTTTAATAAATTGGCTGGAAATCTTTTTTGTCTATCAGTAAGAAATAATAAACTGAAACTTCTAAAAATATTTACCTAACATAAGGTTAATATTTAAAGGACATTTATAAAACTCAATATAATAAAATCTGATGATAAGAAACCAGGGAAAATAGCTACATTTTGTGATAAATAAATTTTACACTTTCCTCCAAGGTTTTCAAGGATTTATGCTCTACTTGATATTTGTCTTCATCAAATCTTAAATATTTTGTAGGGTACATTTTCAAATACTGGATATTATTTTCTAAACACTACACAGTCCTCTGTGTCTCACATTTATCACTAAAGTCATCATGGTAGTTTAGTCTTACATCTAACCATTGATCCATTAAAAATAGTAGTAAATTATTCCCCAAACCTTCTGTGTTTTCAAGACTAAATAACAGAAGGCACTGATGCCTAGTCACTGCTCTCAAGAAGCACAGAGATGAACAAGCAAGCATGGCCACAAGACGTCTGCAAGTATAGTCTTCATCATGGGAGCATACATGTGTAGCAACAGGAGGAAATGTGAGGTTGAAGTGTCCATGGCAGATCTGAATAACATACAATGCAGAAGGATTCCTTTGTTTTGACCTTTATTTGCATTAAAAGTATAATTTTCTTTGACGTAAGTTTATTTTCTTCTGTATAAATTGTTTCCCTTTCTGAATATCTGAGTTTGTTGTATTTTGTTATTTCATCAATATTGTCATTTTTTTGTCCAATTGTTTACTTTGGCCAAAGTGTAATATCACCTTGAAATATATTTATTTCTTTTATAGTAATAGTTCTGCTAGTGAAGTTATCTACATATTTTATAAGTGCACTCTGTATTTTAAAAAATTATCTTAACTTGTGAAATATAACATACTCTAGGATTAATTATTGCTAAGTAATATTTATGTTCTAGTTAAGACTAATAAAGAATCACTCTTACAGTTAGTTATTTTGTGCAAAATATACTAAAGTTTTTGTCACTTATTAAGAAAAATGACTTTTGAGATAGAATTAAAGTCTTCTTAAAAATAGATGGCTGATGTTGTTTCCATATACCTCTCGGTTGAAATAAATGGAATTGGTCTAGAAAGATTTGCTCTTCTCAGAATATTGTGTGAAATGCCACAGCATCTCATGCTGTTTCAGGTCCCCCAGATGCTTATTTGATGGCTCTCTGGGACTTTTCTTTCTTGCCTGGCCCATAGTGTTCAGAATGCTGCCCTTGCTTTCCTGAGGACAGACAGGGTCAGTGCCAGGAAACACGGCCAAGCCCAGTGAGTGCCGCAGGGCTGCATTCCATGCTTTTGGATTAACTATGAGATTGCCGCTGGTTCTTCTTTACCTTTCAGCATTTAGACTTGACCTTGACAGTTATTCAGCTCCAAAACTTATATCCAGCTTTGTTAAAAGTGAGAAGTGAATAAGTCATATAAACTCTCAGAATATGTATGGCTTTTTGTAAAGGGCAACTTTTTTTCCGGGAAGAAAATTAATGAGCGATTATCTTCTGTAAATTTTAATTTTGTCTTTTTTATTTCCTTTGCTTATCATTGTCTTGCTAGACAAGTGTACGTCTTCCTAACTTTGCTGTAAATAGCCTTTCTTTTTGCTTTCTGCTTAGCTACTCTGTTTGTATTATCTACTCCAATACCAAAATGAAGATCAGGGATGATAGTATTCATGCTATGTCTCTTCTAAACTGGCCATCATTTCAGGAGCATAAGTTCATCAGATTGAGTGTTCCATCCCCCCAAATGCCTGCCAGAGCTCAGTAAGGGCTTGGGGATCAATATCTTTCTACATACCCCTTACACACAGGCTGGGAAGCTTAGAATTCTCCTCTTGATCTTCCTACATATAATCTGAGAAACAAAATTTATTCTTCCACAATAATGTTTAATTTTCTTTAAAGTGACTCAACCTAATTAACTTAATCACTCTATTAAATGTCTGATATAGTCATACCCGGCGGCTTCTGCTAACTATTCTAACTTCCTTTGGGTCCCCCACACCAAACAAGCAAGATTACAACAAAAGAGAGTTTATTTCTGGCATAACTAATATTTATAGCTGCTTTCTGGATAACAAGTATGCTTATATTCACTGCCTCTTTTGTTTTCTATTTTCATGGTGTGGTGAGCAGGACAGTGAGGTCATCCAGCTCCTAAATGTCAAGCTGTGGCCCAAGGGGCCCTTGGGCTTTCCATACTTCCAGTGCAGTCTCCATCCTCCATCTTTTTATTGATTGTGTTTTTAGAAAGAGATGCGGGGGGGGAGGGAGGGCAAAAAGGGGGAAGGGCAGGATAGAGAGAGAAAGAAAGAGAGAGAGAACTGTTGTTACACGTATTGATGCATTCATTGGCTGATTCTTGTATCTGCCCTGACTTGGGATTGAACCTACAATGCTAGTAAATCAGGACGATGCTCCAACCAACGGGGCTACCCAGCCAGAGTGAGATTTCTTGAATCCTACCCTTCTCAGAGAGTCTCAGCATCATTAGCCTTATTTTCTATTGTCACCATATTTTAATGGTATCATTTTCCAAAAAAGAAAGAGGCCAGACTTCAAATTCAATAATCATTTGTTTAATTAAGGGGTTAGTAACTCTGGCCTATGAGTCATGTCTGGTCAGTTGCTTGTTTTTGTGCTACCTGCAAATTTCACATGATTCTTTTACAGATTTTTAACTTATTGGAAAAAAAATCAAAAGAAGACTAATACTTTATGACACGTAAGTTAAATTTCAGTTTACATAGAAGAAGTCCTACTGGAACATAGCATGCTCATTTGCTCCCACCCTGCTCCTGGGCTGCTTTTACACTACAAGGGAGCATTGAGAAGCTGCAGCAGCGACTGGTCCTTAAAGCCTAAAATATTTACTGTCCAGCCCTCCTGTAACTGATAAATATTTTCTTTCTCTCCAGGCTTGCAAGTGTGTTAATACTAACACGTATTTCCTTTTTGTTCTATATAGTTTAAAAATATTTCATATTTTTATTTTATTTATTACTCATTAGAACTTCACAAAGTAAATATTTTCAAACTCATGTTAAAATTTGACACCCAAAGCTCAAAAGAGTGATTCAACTACTTGTGTTTTACACAGGAAGGAGAAGATTGGGGCAGGACAGAAACAGTCTGACATCGAATCCCGGGTAATGCTTGCTTGGACATGATGTGACTCAAACATCATTCCATTTCATGTGTAACACGTCCCCTATTTGTCATCTTTGCTTGTCCTTTCCCATGTGGAAACTCTGATATAAAAGGTCATTCTTACATTTATGCTATGCTGCCTATCATTTTTTAATAACAACTTCTTAATGTTATTTAAGTTCTACTGAGCTGTGTATAGTCTCCTGAACTGGCACTCCCACTCTGTGCCTTCTTTCAAATGCTGTTTCTTTTATCTTAATTGCCACCTTTAACCAACTTCACATCATTCTCTAGACCTTGGAGACAAGAAACACTACTTCTTTTGCTAGTAGTAGTTCAAGTGCCTGCTCCCTGCTTGTTTGGGCTAATTAGAACTCAGGTCCATTCTCTATAATACCTGATAGGCTTGTTGTTTACCTGCTGGCCTTCCCTCTTGGACTGCAGGCCCGTTCCCAGCAGATGCTATATCTTCTTATGTGATTATTTACAATACCTCAGTCAGAATATATATCAAAAGTGCTGACTAATGTTTGTTGAATGAATAAATGAGAAAATTAATAGTTACTCTTGGATAATATAGGAACTACTAGAAGCCTGATGTGCAAAATTCATGCAAGAGTAGGCCTTCCATCCCTGATTGGTTTGCTTCAGTGGATAGAGCGTCGGCCTGCAGACTGAAAGGTCCCAGGTTTGATTCTGGTCATGGGCATTTACCTTGGTTGCAGGCACATCCCCAGTGTGGGGTGTGCAGGAGGCAGTTGATTGATGTTTCTCTCTCATTGATGTTTCTAGATCTCTATCCCTCTCCCTTCCTCTCTGTAAAAAAAATCAATAAAATATATTTTAAAAAATAATTAAAAAAAGAGTAGGCCTTTCTTCCCCAGGCTGCCTGCACTGGCTTCCCTCTGGCACATGGGATCTGGGCTTCCCTCAAGGTCCCGGCTTAGTCCAGATAGTCATCCAGGATGCTCATTTGCTATAAATAAGTTATCTTACAAATCTTAAAGGATATAAAGTTAAAATATGTCTTTTCATACAGGATAAAATACTGAAGAACCTATATATGCACACACAATAAGCTGATCTCTGTCTATTTGATTTCTGGTAGTTTGAATTTGCAAGTTTGCTTGCCTTTGAAACTTTAAATAGCAAAAGCTTCCATGGGAGGTTCAGTGTCTAGCACACTGCAGGCTACCAATTAATGTCGCATCATAAAGCTTCTTTAATAAGCTCACCGGAGGGAAGATCCACAGGAACTGGAGTACAGCACTGCATAGTGCACTACCAATTTCCGAGGTGGAGACAGGCTGCGAGAGCTCCCCCTTCTCATTGGAAGGGAGCACTTGCTTTTTACCTGGCTATACATTTATGTGTTGAACACGTTTCCTATCAGTCCCAATTTTAAGTGAGCATTGAGTAATGTTCTTTCCTTCAAGGAGAGACTCTGCCTCTTTGCATCTACCAAGGAAATATTAGCTGCACTTCCCCACTGACAAGGCTTGGCCCTGAAAGTAGTCATATTACAGAGGTTTTCCTGAAACATAAAGTGTCTTCTATGGTCCCAAGTCACACTCTACTGGAATCTCAGTGTTAATGTTGGTTCATAGCATCTGGTGAGAGCTTGAGAAAGCCTTATTTTGGTATTTGTGGCCTTTAAAAGCTCTTTTTACCACTTGTTTACCTTCATAGCTGGAGTTTTTGTTCTCATTTTATTGAGTAGTAGAAATCAGGGATAGTAAAAATTGTATCATGGCCAGAATTTATTTGAATTAATTCTAGCAGCACCTAGCTAGAGCTGGATATAGGTTAAGGCTGAAACAGGTTAAATTTTTACTGGAGAAATTGGTGTTAATAGTCCTATTTTTCAGAAAAGAACTGAGTCATAGATAGGGTAAGAGCATTGCCTAAAGCTACAGAGTGGACATTAAATACAAATGTAAGTGGCATGTAAGATTATACAATTATCTCAGCAAAGTCATTTTCTCATGCAAGATACTCTATTTGAAAACTAAAAAAAAAAAAAAAAAATTATAATACCTCTATAGTTTTATGCTTTATTCTTTACATCCTAGATAATAAAGTGGTAATATGCAAATTGACTGTCACACCCTCACACAAGATGGCCACCACCATATCATCAAAACATGGCCACCACAAGATGGCCGGCAGGGGAGGGCAACTGTGGGTGATCAGGCCAGCAGGGGAGGGCAGTTGGGGGCAACTGGGCCAGCAGGGGAGAGCAGTTGGGAGTGATCAGGGTGGCAGGAGGGTAGCTTAGGGGCAATCAGGCAGGCAGGCAGGCAAAAGGTTGGGAGCCAGCAGTCTCAGATTGTGACATCCCTCCTCAACTAGGCTGGCCACACTCTCATGGGGTAAGGGTCCCTGCTGGGGGGCTTGGCCAGCATGCAAACAGCCATCAGCCTCTTACCCAGGCTGGTCAGGCACCCCAACAGGAACCCCCACTGATGTCGCATCGTAAAGCTTCCTTAATAAGCTCAGACATCCCTTTCACAATGCCGGTTTAGGCCTGTGGGATCAGGCCTAAACCGGCAGTTGGACATCCCCTGAGGTGTCCCAGATTGGAGAGGGTGCAGGCTGGGCTGAGGGAAACACCTCACTGCACGAGTTTTGTGCACTGGGCCTCTAGTATATATATTCAAGAGAAGAAGGGAGAGGGAGAAATAGAAACACTGATAAAAGAGAAACATTGATCAGCTGCCTCTTGTACACCCTCTATTGGGATCGAGACTACAACCTGTGCATGTGCCCTGACCAGAAATAGAATCATGACCTCATGTTTCATGGGCCAATACTCAACCACTGAGCAACACAGGCTGGGCTTTGATAGTTTTATTGTAACCTTAAGCAACAACATGTAGAAAGCACTTGACATACCATAGGTCCACAGCCATTGGTAATTATATTATTACTAGAAGCCTGGTGCACAAAAATGTGTGAACTTGGGGGAGTACCTCAGCCCAACCTGTGCCCTTGCCAATCTGGGACACCTCGGAGGATGTTCGACTGCCAGTTTAGGCCTGATACCACAGGCCTAAACCAGCATTGTGAGAGGAATGTCCAAGCTTATTAAGGAAGCTTTAAGATGTGACATCAGTGGAGATCCCTACTGGGGTGCCTGACCAGCCTGGGTAAGGGGCTGATGGCTGTTTACAGGCTGGACATGCCCCTCAGTGAGGACCCTTACCCCATGAGGGTGTGACCAGCCTGGGTGAGGAGGGATGTCACAATCTGGGACTGCTGGCTTCCAACCTTTTGCCTTCTTGGGTGAGTGGCTGATGGCTGTTTTCAGGCTGGCCACTGCCCCCAGCGACCCAAGCTCCCAGCGAGGCTGGCTGGAAGCAGGTATCTGCAATTTATTTATATTCTATAATTGAAACTTTGTTGCCTTAAGCGGAGGCCACAGCTGGCCAGGGCAGGTGGGATGCTTGGCTTTCTCCATCACCGGGACAACCAAGCCTCCTGCTTGCTCCAGCTCTGTGGCTGCCAGAAGCCATCTTGATTGGTTTAACTTGCATAGAGTCGCTCTGATTGGCTGGTGGCTTGGGTGTAGCAGAGTGACGCCAATTTGCATGTTTTTCTTTTATTAGTGTAGATTCTATTATTATTGTCTGAGAATATTGGACACATGCCTACTCTCTTCAGAAAACTCTTATCTCTTAAATGAGAACTTCCCACACAACAAAGGATCCTGGGGAACAAGGACAAGCAGTTACATTCTACAAACCAAAGTGTCAGTGAAGTGAGAATTGCTACACCTGCCCTTTCGGGAGTGTCCTCCTGCCCTCCCCAGGGAAGGCACTTCTCTTCCTGTCAGTGAGAGGATGCTCAAAGCAGGCTGTGATTCTGTAAGGGCCACTCAAACAGTTTTAGCCCTTCCAGGGCTCCACTGAGGCGCATCCCCCTTTCCACCAGCCAGCTCTGTCACTAATGCTCATGCCCCGACTCCAGGGTGGGTTTCACTTCCCAGACTTGGCTTTCAGACACCTGGCTGTGCTGCTGTAAAGACTGTGCAGCCACAGCTCACATGTGTTCAAAGTGCTTTCAGTCTCTCTCTTTCCCATTCTCTCTCTCATACACATACCACACACATGTATATGCATACTAAAGCATATATACCTATGCATGTATACATATATGTATGTGCTTATATTCTTAACTGTCTCTCCAGATCAGCACTCCTCAACTGCAGGCATATACCAGACACCCACTCCACATCTACACTTGTTGCCTCGTTAAAATCTCAAACCAAACAAAAACCTCAAATTGAAATCATTATCTGCCCTTCTCACTTTATAGGCACTATTTCTCAAAACAAAATGAACCTATTTGCTTTCATTCAGTTGCTTTAGTCAAAAATTTCTATTCTTGCCCTGACTGGTTTGGCTAAGTGGATAGAGCATCAGCCTGCGGACTGAAGGATCCAGGGTTCGATTCTGGTCAAGGGCATGTACCTTGGTTGTGGGCAAATCCCCAGTGGGGAGTGTGCAGGAGGCAACTGATTGATGTTTCTCTCTCATTGATGTTTTTAGCTCTCTATCCCTCTCCTTTCCTCTCTGTAAAATATCAATAAAATATATTTAAAAAATTCTATTCTTTCTTGATCTTTTTATACCCTTTACACTCTCCTCCTCCTGTCTGTCAGCTTGCCTTCTTGGTTCTCTCTGGATCCAGGTACTGTTACAATTTCTAATAGCACAGCCCTCATCCAAGCCATTATCACCACCTTCAGTCTGACAAATCTCTCTTCTCTCTTCATTTTCCTATGGTCCATTTTCTATTTCGCAGTCAGAAGCTTTTTTAACAGGTAAAACTGATAGTGTCACTTTTTTGTTTAAAACCCATGTTAGTTTTCAATTTCTGTGTGCTAACCCTTACACAGAAGTCTTAACACCATATGGAGCGAGTTCTGTTTCACACTAATGCATGCTTAATATCTTAAACACAATCACAGCCCAGTTGGGTTAAGGCTCTGTGAGAGGAGGAAGATGAGGTGAGATAAGAAATGCGGCTATGATGAGTGGGTGCTCCTGAGGGTAACTAAGAGGCTCTGGGTTTTATGTGGACAGCTAAAATGGGAAGGCTTCAGAGCCCTGAATATAACTTTTTATCAAGTCAATAAACTTATTTTTTTACACATTTGAGCCAGGAATGCAGGCCAGTGTAATTTAGCTGAGCAATAAGAAAGCTCATGACAGCACTTACAGTTCTGCTGAAGTCAATAAAGCAGGGAGCAGGAGATCCATGTTTCTCCAGCAGCCCCACAGGCCATGTTGTCTGGGAGTGAACAGTCAGAGGAAGGAGAATGGGAGCTAAGGGAGGAATTGTTTGATTCTTCATTAACTCAAGGAAACACAGAAAGGCACATTTTTTTTCTTCCACACAAAATCATACAAAATTTTCTCTTTATTAAATATACATTATTTACAGTTTAAATCTTTCTTCTGTACAACAGTAACCATAGAAAACAAAATCTAAGGCTAACTTTTATTTTTTCCCCATACAGTGTATTAAAACATGTTACATGGGTTACAAAACTGGTGGAAAGAGGCAACATCACTTGGGATTCTGTTTGGAAAAGAAAAATAAAGAGGTCAAAAGGGAAAGCTAGTCTCTGACAGATCTACGAAGAGAGATGACCTGTTGTTTGCTTTTGCCATAAATAGAGTATGACATATTTTTTTTCGGGAAGTTGTTTTGCACTTTATTGTTTAATTGTTAACATTAATCCCCTGTTCTTTCTCATTCCTCAGAAAGGACTTCAGGCATGGATCTCCCATCTGAAATGGACACTTCATTGCTCTGTCAAAGAGATCAGCAAATCACAACCTGTGGATTA
The DNA here is from genome assembly GCA_004026665.1 of Murina feae. Lineage (NCBI taxonomy): Eukaryota > Metazoa > Chordata > Mammalia > Chiroptera > Vespertilionidae > Murina > Murina feae. The sequence goes on from PVJC01003156.1 coordinate 25,780, forward strand.
ATTCTGACCTCTGGCCTACTTTTCATAAATGAAGTTTCACTGGAACACAGTCATGCACGTTTGCCTATGCATGGCTAACTTTCTGCACAGCCGCAGAGGTGAGCTGTTGCAACAGAGTCTGTGTACAAACCCTAAAATATAGACTCTCTTTTTCTACAGAAAAATCTTAACTGACTCCTTACCCATCATTCATGGAGACCGAACCTCAGCTCCCCCTCAGCCATCACTCTTTCTCCCAGAAACCACTGTGCACCCTTTTGCTTCTTCCAGTTGACTGATGGAACTGACAGCCTGGGACAGCACAGATCACCAGGAAGTCAGGAAACAACCAGATTCAGAAGGAAAATGTTTGTGTTGGACCTCACTAAACACAAAGTCCCTTTCACAATATAACTATGCCATTTTAAGCAGGTTTAATATTTCTGTGTATTTAGACAGAATAAGGTTATACAGATGACACTGCCATTCAAAGAGAAGAAAGTATGTTAATATTTCATGTAAAGCTTTTGTGATAGGTTGGCCATAATGGAAATCTATGTCTAAGTAGATGTCTATTAATATTATCCCTTAAATTTTCACTGAAAGTTTATTTTATGTGTCTTCCAGAGATTCTACAGGGTGCTGCGATGCTTCTTTTGCATACACAGTACCTTTCCATGTGCTCTGAGGTTATTCTGGCATCTGAGACAGGGAAGAATATGATGCTAATCAAAATAAGGTAAGATTTAATCCATAAAAAAATTAGTTTCACTTTTGGTCATGGCTTGGGACTATTCTCCTAATTGTTTCTGTTATTTGTAAGAGTTCTCCTGTATCACCAGGGAGGATTGAAGAAAACAGTATTCTCAGGTAATGTTAGATGATGGGTCCTGACTTTCAGGAATGGAGCTAAATGTATATATATATATATATATATATATATATATATATATATATATTTGTCATTATCATATGCTCATGGACTTTAGGACTTCAGGGATTCCATCAATGAGGTTTCCAATCAGGATAGACCAGGAGAGTGAATTAGGATTTTTCTGATCATTTCATTTCTCTAAAGTTGTATCTAGGTGCTCAACCTAGGCACATTAGATCATATGGTGACAGTTCTAAATATTCTGGAGAAGTCCTGATGAAATTAAAATCATGAAAAAAAGAGATGTGGTTAGAGTAGGGCTGGGAACTGTCAAAAATATTAGGTGAAGTGCAGTAAATAATTCTTCATGCAAAGCCCAAGATGTTGCCTCTTTCACTAATGTTTGAGCCAATGATCAGAACGCAGTGAAGACTCCTGAGTTAGGAGCCAGAAGAATAGGAAGAGAGCTGCTGCCACTTGTCCATGGTGGATTCAGTGGCCCTCTTCACCTGGGACAGCTACCAAATTTTGCCACACATTCCTCTGCAACATGTTCCCAGCAGCTGTGCTCAGAACATCAAAACAACTTTTGTCTTAATTCTTGCTCATGTCTGCTTAACCACTTCATGGACTTTATATGCTACAAAAGATAGACAACTAGCTTACAAAGTACAATATTTCACTAAAAATGTGCTTTTTTGTTCTTTCTCAGTGTACCTTAGTGCAAAATAAAAGAAAAATTACTTAAGTAGCAAAAGAGTAAAATATTAAAACCTTATATGATGGTTTCAAATAAATGACACCTCAAAATGGAATGTGTGTCTTTCCCTATTAAACAGATATATGTATAGAATGTCCTGAAGAAAGCATGAACAACAGCCCTATTTTATGAAGTGTTTGCATTTTAATTCTTTTTAGGAGGTTAAACTACATGGAATTTATGAAAGCATGATAAGACCATGGATGACCAGTATCTGAAAACCAGATGGCTTAACAAGTGTGTGGGTGAGGAAATAGGAGGAGATGTGAAGAGCTAAAGAACAATGTATGGAAGCAATTGAATTACACTTTGTGTCTTTTAGAGAAAACATTTCCGAACTGCATGAAAAACATGAAATAGATTCAGTTGTGCTCAAAATATTCTGAATGTTTTGAGTGTGGTTTCAACTTTTTCCATTAATCACTTTTGCATATGCAGGAAAAAGGGGCCATTTTTATTTATTGGATCAACTTGTGACCTTTAGGACAACTGAAGACTAAATGCATCCAATCATGTTAAGAGAAAGTGCATCTCAAATTCCCCTGTTCAGGCTCGTGTTACCAGGTGATTTTATTAGACTGTATGGGAGAATTCAAAGAAAACCCAAGTGTTGGTGATCAAACTGTCAATCATTTTTATAAGAAACTAGAGGCCCAGTGCACAAATTCGTGCACCAGTGGGGTCTCTTGGCCTGACTTGTGGTATTGGGCTGAACCCAGCTCTCTGACATCCCCCAAGGGATCCTGGATTGCAAGAGGGCACAGGCCAGGTGGAGGAATCCCACTGGTGCATAATTGGGGCCAGAGAGGGATGCTGGAGGTTGGCCAGCTGGGGAGAGACTGCAGGAGGGCACCAGGGCATATCTGGCCCATCTCGCTCAGTCCCAATCAGCTGGACCCCAGGAGCAAGCTAACCTACTGGTTGGAGCATCTGCTCCCTGGTGGTCAGTGCATATCATAGCGAGTGGTTGAGCAGCCTTAGTATATCATTAGCATACTATGCTTTGATTGGTTGAATGGACAACTGGACACTTAGCATATTAGGCTTTTATTATATTGGATAATTCCAATGGCCTGGTTCCTATCTCTCTGAACATCTTAGAAAAGACTCTTTTCTTAGAGCTCCCCATGCTACTCCTCTAATTGAGTGCACTTTCTGCTGAGGAGACATGTGTGACTCTCAGGATTGAAAAAATTCAGCTAAAGCACAGAGCCGAGATCTCACTTAAATGGAGAACAACATTTAGTCACTTATTTGCTCAAAGATACACTTCATCTGGTTCTCAGAGAGCTCATCTGGTTCTCAGAGAGCTCATCAGGATAAAAGAGGGTTTAAGAGGAGTTGGAGTACAACAAAGACCCTTAAGAGCATCTGGAAAAGCAATGGCATGCATAGGTCCTGACTGGATGCTAAAGAAAAACTAATAAAGAGGAGGAGGGAGCAGAAGTGGAGAAAGGGTTCTTAAATTGTCACTTAGGACTGGTTGATGAGAAAGGGGCTTTTCACAATCTCCCAACCAGAAGTGAATAAGGAAAATTCAGCCTCCAACATACTTTAGAGACAAGGACATTTACTCCTGCTGCCCCTAAGGATGAATTCTGTCTCCCCCTGCAGGAACGTATCTGAATCAATATGTATTTGCTTGGAGGAGGAGAAAAGCAGCTTATTGAAGGTGAAAGCAATAAACAAGGAAAAATATTACAAATATTTTCCTAAAATTTGCCTGTTTTTGTTGTTGTTGTTGTTTAAGTCTCTAGCAAGGGCTTCACAAAAATAATTGTGCAGTACCTTTGTTGTACATTCTACAGAACTTTATGCATACCCTACTATAACAAGATATGCTTGGTACAATAAAATGTGTTAGACTTCAGAGAAGCACAAGATATAATTTATATTTCACACTGAAAATCTAGCCCAGCCTCTGGGGTACTGAACATTGAATAAATACCTCATCAGTGAAAAAAGAAAGAAAGAAAGAAAGAAAGAAAGAAAGAAAGAAAGAAAGAAAGAAAGAAAGAAGACAATCTAGTTCTTTTGTTCTGGTCCTGCTTTATGGTGGCCAAAAGGGGGAAGCTGGCTTATTACCATGCCTGTTAATACTAAAGAGAATAATGCCTATTTTAAAAAGCAGCCCTAGGATCCTTAAGATAAATCTCTCATATGCAGTTGAGAGTGAATAGAAGAGGCTAAGATATTCATAAAAATATATCTAGAGAAGTGATAAGTCTCTAATTCTCCAGATGAATTCTCATAGAAACCCTGGCAATCTAACTTACTGATACAATGAATGATGCAGTGGGTGTTGAATATGCTATATGGTAAACAGATGTACTATTGCTTGCATAAATAGATTTGTTTAGTAGAAGGATATCAAGGAAATAGCCCCCTTAGAATGTGAAATTACACAGGTATTTTTGGTTTTACTGTATGGTGACTACATTTGATTAATTTTTTTGTATAAACAGCAGTTAACAAAGACTGAAGGTTAAAGTGGAGACTTCTGATAGTCCAGTTGGCCAGAGCAAGCATTCAGAAAATGTTATTACTGAAGCAGGAAGGATGGTAAAGAAGGGATTAGAAAGATTTCCAAATCCTTTACAGAGTATAATTGTTCGAAGATTGAAAAACCCATACAATTAAGAAATTGCACAAAATTACATGGATTGTGGTACCGCTGAGAAAAGACAGGCAGAGTTGGCACTATTTCTAACTGAAAACTGAGTTTTCTTTGGAGGAGGCAGCTCACTTGCTGTCATGTGCTGAGTTTATGAAATAATCCTGTCCTGTAAAGGTATTTCTACTGCAGCCCTGAGACTCTCTTTAAGAGTGGCATGCAGAGTGTGCTATCTTGTCATTTCACTTGTCTTCAGGCCTAGGATACGTAGTGTGTAGTATATAGAGTCTACATATTCAGGGAGGTACACTGGCAGATTCTCAGTGGCAAGGACAGGGCATTGCAAATTCTTCACCCTGTAGAACTGCCTGTGATCATATATATGTAGATGAGAAAAGCAAATACTCTATGTTGGCCTGACTAGTCCTCCACTTCTTCCGTAAACGCTGTATCAGCAAACTATCATTCCTGTTTTTTCCAGCTTCATTACTCACACCTTCCATTTCATTATCAGAGAGGCTTCAGGCTAAACCCACTACATTTCATGGAGACTTTTATCTCCTGGGACAGGGGACTGAATAGCCTAGCAAATGGCTGATTTATACAGACTTTTTATAGAAATAGAAAACTCAAAAGTAAAAGTGGAAATAGGAAAGGACAGGGCAGGAGAAAACAGTATTTAAAGATCTTTCCTCCTATTAATAGATCATTCATCTTATTAAAGTAGAAGAAAAAAAGTGGTGCCCTTGTTAGAATCACATTAAAACAAAGTTACTAGCAAAAAGATATAATGGAAGTGATGAAATGATTAAGTAACAATTTGGAGAAAATTTTGAGGAGAGCCTGTGTAATTAGAACATGTTAAAGTTGAGACATAGATTACAGACGAAATCCTTACACCAGGTTCTCTGAGAACAGAGCCTGAAATGTCCAGAAATCAGAAGCCAGTGCGTGCCTGGCTGGGAGCCTCCTCCTGCAGGGTTGCCTTGACACTGGGGATGCACCCTGGGAGCAAGATGGAATGCCCACTGCCCAGGCTGGGAACAGTGAGGTGGTGATTGTTTCCCTAAGTGAACCTGCCTCGTAAAGAGAAGCAACAAAAATGCTCCCCTTCTATGCATCATCATATGGGCTTGCCCATGTCTTGGGGCATTTATATTGCTTCTCCTTATGTTTTTCTTCAACTCAGCCCAGAGAAAAAGGGTGAGTGATATTCCTTCAGCAAGATGAGCAGCATTCCTACCTCCACCTGGTGAGTGAGCTCAAGATGCCTTCTCAAAGGCATGATTGTGTTTCTTTGATGCTTTGTCATCAAAGGGGCAAAGACTAGGAAATCTGTCACCACCTTGTCTAGCACATTATGCCTATAAGAAGACGTGTGTATGTTTGTGTGTGAGTGTGCCCATGTGCAGATTTGAAAATATGATGTGCTCCAGAGCCCATGGGCTCCTTGAAGGTTAGCAGGAAGGATTTGCTGTAGCTAACCATGCCTCAGATCCCAGTGCATCCTGAACCCCGTAGGAGCTGGCTCGATGGACAGGTGGGTCATCACACTTGCTCTGAAATAAACAACCTCCATCTACTTTCCTCACAAGATGTCTAGTGAGTGGATGGGGGGAAAGAATTGTGTTTGGTTGGTATTTTTCTTCTTTTGTGTGATCTCTTTTTTTTTTTAAGCTAAATTAAGATGGGTTAAGCTCATTCATGAAACCAATTTAGACTGTTATTTGAATGTTTTATATTTCAGATACTCAAGTGTGTGTATGTGTGTATATCTCAGTTAATGATCCCAGAACTAACTTAGCTAACATTTCTTGTGAAGTTGGCTGAGACATTTTTGAAATTATAAAATATCTTCCTAGCAGAGTCTTCCTCCTCCTAGTGTTAAGTGCTATTCCCATGCTTCCTCTAATGTTAGGTTGGAGTATGCTGCTCAGTGTATCGGCCCTGGAGAGAGTGGTGAGACAGGAGCACAAGGACAGCTCATTGCAATCAAGACCCCTATGTTTAAAAATACTCAGGGGATAAGAGTCAGAGTGAAAAGAGGTTATGAGTTAGGTCAATGGGATTCCTATGGTACAAATATTAACACAAAACAATCCTCTCTTGTTCCTTTTAAAATGGCACTGAAGGAATCCAGGCCTCTAGCATCTTATTTCCTACCCTCAGTTCCCTGGTTGGAACAGACTTGAGATGGGGAGGATGTCAAGATGACTGATAATAGCTAAGTCAACCTCAGGTTCAAAGTAAGCCTGCTGGACAAATGGCAGTGAACCGAAGGTGCATCTGAGAAACTGGAATACAGAACTGAATATGCACACATGCACACGTGTCTCTTCCTTGTCTAGAAGTAGTCTCAAGTGATCATTACCAACACAATAAGTTTGTCAAAGAGGAAGACAGTGGCCATTGCTGCCTGGTCTTCTGGGCTGGGTCAGGGGTAAATGCCATAGTTGATGCAGGTATGAACCGAAAATAAAGGGGGAACAAATAAGAAAAAGAGAGGACCAGAATTAAGAGACAGAGAAAGAGGAGGAGAAAAATTAACAACAAAAGAGTATTAGCTGACCCTGTAGATTTTCAAATGAAATATTCCCGCTTGCACTCGCTCACTGTATTTTGCAAGTCCATGTCATTCCTGAAGGAACTGTCCAAGTCTGCTGGGTATTCCTTCTGCTTCATCTGGTTAGTGCGATGTGACTGCTTATGCCGGTAAAGGAGCCGCACCATGATGCCGACAACAGAGAAGATGATGAATATCACCACGGCAATTACTCCTGTGGAGAAAGGGGGCGATGAGAGAAAAACATTGTCACGGTTCATCCACTCCAGAGACATGGTTCAGTCAGACAAGGAAGCCGCTTAGGAGGAAACAAAATAAAATAAGACAAAACAACAATGAAACTCTGCCACAGGCCCAGAAGTGAAGACCAGCTGAAACACCTTTAGTCTTCAATTACAAAAAGCATCCTATTCCAGAATAGGGAGAAAGCCAATATACATCAGAGGTTGTATTTAGTGAACGAAGATTACTATAAATAGACTAGTAAAATATTTTATTAAATTTCTTCAAGACCCTCTTTAAAGAATGTGACAGAAACAGTTGCAATTAGCACATTTTTTTTAACCTTGCAAATAAGCATTTTATAACTACTTTTGCATCCTAGGAAATAATATTTAAGTCTCTCACATCACAATAATGCTCCCCTGACGTAAATGTGGTGATGGCATATATTTGCTTTGCTGAAATGTTTTATTAATAACAAATGCTTCCTAAACATTTAGGGCATTCTTAACCTGCCCTGCATGCTTCTGGGTGCAGGCTAGCTAGACATGGTCTGCTTCTGTCCTTTGGAAATGCAAAGCCAGCTGAAATGTAAGTTTCTGCCCAATTGTGTCAGATTCCTTCTGCTTTGCTTGTTTGTGATTTTACTGGACCTACTTGGCAAATCGCCCTTGCTGACCTCTAAGGTCTTATTTCTATCTTTGCCAGGAAGGCTCTTGGGATATGAAGAGCAAAGTCAGCAAAGGGATATTAAAAATGTGGACACCACCACTTTTAAAAGGAGGACTGTCTAGGTGGGAATGTAGGTTTCTCAACATTAACATTTGAAAACTATTTATCATTAATAAATAATTGGTTATTATTAATATTGATGAAATATTAGTATATAATCTTCAGTTTTCCTTTAAGTAGGATGGATATTGGTAAAATATGTTTATTTTACAAAGTTATTTTTGAACACCCTGCATTGTGATTTATGTAAACAGGAACTTTAGAGAGTTAGATACATTAAATGCATATCCCCTATGGATTTTTATCAGAGCTGAGGCCTTGATTAAGACAGCTTACCTTTTGAAATAAAGCATTATGTAATACTAGAGGCCCAGTGTACAAAAATTTGTGCACTCAGAGGCAGGGGGTCCCTCAGCCCACCCTGCTCCTTAGGGGATCAGGCCTAAGCTGGCAGTCAGATATCCTTAGGGGTGCTGAGAAGGCAGGAGAGGCTCTTGCCACCACTGCTGTGCTGGCAGCCATCAGCCTGGCTTGTGGCTGAGCAGAGCTCCCCTTGTAGGAGCCCACTGACCACCAGGGGGCAGTTTCTGCATTGAGCATCTGCGCCCTGGTGGTCAGTGTGTGTCATAGTGACCAGTCATTCCAAGTCGTTCTGCCGTTAGGGTTAATTTGCATATTACCCTTTTATTATATAGGATAGAGGCCTGGTGCATGGGTGGGGGCTGGCTAGTGTGCCCTGAAGGGTCCAGATTAGGGTGTGGGTGTCCTGCTGGGGTGCCTGGCAAGCCTGGGTGAGGGGCTGAGGGCCATTTTCAAGCTGGCCACAGCCCCTTCAGGGTGGGGGTCCCCACTGGGGTTCCTGGCCAGCCTGAGTGAGGGGCTGATGGCTGTTTGCAGGCTGGTCAGGCTCCCAGTGGGGACCCTCACCCCATGGGGGTGTGGCTAGCCTGGTTGAGGGGCTGAGGGCTGTTTTCAGGCTAGCCATAGCACCTTCAGGGTAGGGGGTTCCTGCTCAGGTGCCTGGCCAGCCTGAGTGAGTGGCTGATGGCTGTTTGCAGGCTGACCACAGCCCCTTCAGGATGGGGATCCCACCTGGGCTACCTGGCCAGCCTGTGTGAGGGGATGATGGCTGTTTTCCGGTTGGCCAGGCACACGGGCTGAAAGCTGGGATTTATTTATCTTCTATAATTGAAACTTTGTAGTCTTGAGCAGAGTTCAGGGCCAGTAGGGCAGGCAGGAAGCTTGGCTTCCTCCATTTCCAGGGCAACCCAAGCCTCTTTCTTGCTCCAGTTCCATGGCCACCACCATCTTTGTGATGGAGTGAGGGAGTGATGGAGTGAGGGAGTGATGGAGTGAGGGAGTGATGGAGTGAGGGAGTGATGGAGTGAGGGAGTGATGGAGTGAGGGAGTGATGGAGTGAGGGAGTGATGGAGTGAGGGAGTGATGGAGTGAGAGAGGGATGGTTAATTTGCATATTACTCTTTTATTAGATAGATGTCTGCCATTCTTTTAGAACCAGGCAGAGTGAAACCTCCTAAGTTAACCAACCTATGAATGAGCTGGGCTGTGGGTGATTCCCAGGAACAGCTGAGTCTTATGGGATGAAATACAAACTGGTTGCTCCTCCTTGCACATGTGGTACTCAAAGTGGGAGACTGCACTAGCTTCCGAGAGTTCCCTGGGTTTGGGATGACTTTCCTGATCTTACAGATACATACAAAAGGATGTACATGGGTGGGGAAAATGAGCAGTCACATACGTCTTTTCTCCACTTTTCACATGATAAATTAATTACAGGAGGAGAAACAAGCACCAAATAATTTCCTACTTTCCTTGATGCCAAACTACAATCAAGTTGGACTCTTTTCCCTGAAACAGAAATTCATGTCAGACATTTTAGGAGCTTCCTTGAGTAGTCAGGTTTTCTTTCCTCACAATCCCACTGCAGTGCCGCACCTTTGAGCTCCCACAGCTATTTACACTTCCCCTCAAAGCACTGCTCACAACCTCTACACTGTCTGTTTACTCGGCCTGTCCCCCACCAGGCCAGGAGTTCATTGAGAGCAGTGCCCATAACTTTCACCCCCTATTTTTACACTGAGCACAAGCTCTGACCCAAAGTTGGGGTTTATTAAATAGAAGTTAAATCAGTGGCTATTGCCATCTTTTAAAAGAACCCCCCCCCCCCAAACTGCCAGAGGCTGGGACTGGGCCCCGGCTAGGCTGTGGCCCTCAGATGGAAATGAATTTAGTACCTCACAGGCATCTACTATTAAACAGGTTTGGGAGGCAATCTGTGCTGCAAGACCCAGATGGAAAAATCAAGGCTACTGGAGGTTGCAGCAAGCTGAGGCGAATGAAAGGGGTCGGGAGGCCAGCAGGCAGTGAGACAACGGGAAGCCAAGGGAGCTGGGGAGCTGAATTCAGCTCATAGCAGCCAAGAGCTGCATCTGTACCATGTGCTGCTGGATTGAAACTACAGTATGAGGGCTTCACATCCAGCTCATTAGATTCAACCCAAATCCCTTATAGAGCAACCCAACAGGATGCAACTTTCCCCATCTGTCTGCCCCAGGATGGCCCTTTCCCATATGTAATTTTACTTGTTTGTTTTGCTTGTGATTCAGGAAAATAGACACCTGGGTGAGATGAATGCAATGCATGCTGCCTATCTCTAAGTAAATTATCCAGCTATTGAGTCAGTAGTCAGCTGCCTGAGGATCAGGGTGGGTGCATCTGTGGTGCATCCATGGAGCTGCTGGTGGCATATAGCACACAGAACTGTTTATGAAAAGACTCATGGACTTTCAGGAACCATGGGGTCCTGGATCCTGGATGGCATTAAGGAAGGATTCAGATACACTTCTCCAAAGTACAGAATTACTTGTGCCTTTTCTGTTTTCATCAACAAAGAATGGTTTACCTCCAATGACAGCCGAGTCACTTTGAATTGCATTGGTGAGTGGTTCCCGCTCATCTCTCTTCCCAAATGGATCTGGAAAGAATAAGAAATGGGAGCCTTCATTTCTTACTGAAAGTCCTGGGAAGAGGACCATTGCACAGAGTTGGAATGACACAACTGAGGATGAACCAATTGCTCTCAGATGGTGGTGAGTTGGGATTTTGGAAAAAATTCAAGCAAAAATTCATGAAAAAGCATTTGAAACACATACTTAACACCTATAGTTGCATGACCTGGTAAGCTTCTATGTAATTTGTAAGGTCAGTGGTTAAAACAGATGATGGCAGTACCCTGCTCATGTGTGCTGTGGCCTATTGCTTCTCTCTTGGCCTACCCCCTGTGCTGGACAGTCCTTACGCAAGACAATGGCTTCTCACCTCAAGCACACATGCCCCTCTGCTTCTGCTGCAAGAGGACACTGAGCCCATTGACAGGGAAGGACAAAAGTGCTGAAGAATTAGTATCTCAAACCTTCACTAAGGAGATGGGATTTTACTTTATGGACATTAGCATAAATGGGATAAGAAAAAGTGCATTGCATTTAAAAGCACACATATGTGGGTTTGAGTCACTTGGTCTGGTGACATTGAGCAGGATACAAGTTTATATAATCTGCAAATACACTAATAGGTGACACTTATCAATAACACCCATATATATGCATAGAGCACATGTGAGATTTCCAGGACCTGTAGCACCTATCACTATGATCATTTAATCCTTAGAAAAAGACTATCGCATGAGTACTCTTTATTTTTCCTGTTTCACAGATAAGGACATTACATTGATACCAATAATTAACTTGTCCAGAGTCCTGGACTTCATTCATGGAAGATTCAGAATTAAATCAAGGCTGGCCAACTGTCACATTTGGGTTCTTTCTATTGTACCTCATTGCTGCAGGAAAATGCAGATATCAGAGTAAGTAGGCAACAAAATAATGGTGTCTATTTTTCCTTTCTGTGCTGATATTTAATAATTTATTCAGCAATTGACTACCTCACTAGATTAAAACAAATACCGGGAACACCTCAAGACGACCAGGATGATCATGAATATGATAAGATAAAATAGGTACTTTACAGAGTGTAGAACAAATGTATGTGTGGATGAAAGTGCTGTGGGGCTTTCCTATATTAAAAAAGTAGGTTTTAATCACATGACTTGTATTAGTCAACAGCCAGCTTGCCTTTCTGAGTCCTAAACTCTAATCCTTAGAGAAGCAGCCATTTAAACAGTAGTAACTAACATATGTCTATATAGTAATATATGTAAATATGCTTTTAGTTCTCAGTACTCATTGTATTAAAAGTAGGACTATATTAATATATATGAAAATTACCCATGAGAAATCAATACTTTTTAACCACCTGTATTCATACAAGATAAGGAATTGAATAATATTAATCTTAAACCTGGAAGCTTTTAAAGACATGAAAAGCAGCTACTGATGTAAGTTCCACTGGGTAAGCTTCTGTGTACCTGAGGAAGAATGCACCGTAGTCACTGCATTCACATCTGAATCCGTCCCGGAGCCACAGCTGGCTTCTATCAGGGCTCCTTGAATGATTACAGGTGCGATGGTTGTGTGGCGCAGAGCTGCCTTCAGCGGTGCTATGTGGTTGTACTGGACTGAAGACAGGCACCCAACAAAACCCAGACTGTTTGCTTTAGCGACTTCAGAATCTAATCCGACATTCTCTGCAACATGAAAGACAAGGGCCTTTCTTTTTCAAACATATCTTCTTTTAAAAAAAATCTTTATTGTTTACATTTTATACTTAATATTACTTTGTTTTAGCTTCAGGTGCACAGCATAGTGATTAAACAATCATATACTTTACAAAGTGATCTCCCCAGTATTTGCAGTACCCAATTGGAATTATCTATATATATAAAAGGCTAATATGCAAAATGTCCCCTCAGAAGTTTGACCAGGAGACCAGGAGTTTGATCACTTGCTATGACTTGTGCTGACTACCAGGGGGCAGCACAGAATGAAGGGAAGTCCTGGCTAGCAGGTGGCAGCCAGAAGGCCCCCATTGGCTCTGATTGCCAGCCAGGCCTAGGGACCCTACTAGTGCACAAATTTCCTGTATCAGGTCTCTAGTGTGTGTGTGTGTATTTGACAATATTCGCTATACTGTACTTTATATCCCTAAATATTTTGTGATTGCCAATTTTTACTTAAACCCTTTACCTTTCTTTATCTAATCCCCCAGCCTTCCTTCCTCTGGCAACCATCTTATCTTCTTTTAAATAATGCCTATAAAATCACAGATATTACCTTATTTTTGAATTAGGGAAATCTCACCTCCTATCTCCTTCTATGTCTTCTCCCCAAACTCTCCTTCCACTAAAGCAACCACAGATCATTAAAAAAAAAAATCATTCTAGGGCCATCTCTGCTTTTAAATTTTATTCACGTATTTTATGAGCTGTAATAAAGACAATAAATCTCTTCTACATTCTAGATGTTTTATAGAATGTATATCATTATGTCCACCACCATTTATCAATGAATGCTGGTGATTAGTTCGAACATACTACAATGCTCATTACAACATTTAACTTAAACATATAGAAGAAAATAAGTGAAAAGAAGTAAACAGAGAGATTATAAGTCGAAGTGGTCCTCCCAGAAATTTAACACATTCAAATGTACTAAGTGGCCTCTGTAGATGAACCTTCTGTTCAAGATTTTCCCCTGCTCAGTTTTCTCCATGGTATTCATTGGTGAGCCTGGATTTTCTAAAACAGCATTCAACCTCCCAAAGTATCTTTGAGTCTTTATAAAAGAAGAAGAGGCAAACATTTGTGACTCACAGATAGAACAAATGTCTCATTTTCTTCAATGTTTGTAGCAAAATTGCTCAGTGGTCCATTGTTTTTAATAGGAATCATTTGAACAAATTGCTGTGATGGAATCATATAAAACTATAATACACAATGAGCCTTTTTTCCCCTTGAAGTGTAATAGTTTTGACACTCCTAGATGTTTCAAATAGTTAATTTATTATGATAATTTTTAAAAATATATTTTATTGATTTCAGAGAGAAAAGTAGAGGGAGAGAGAGATAAAAACATCAATGATGAGAGAGAATATTATGAGAATTTATTTTTTTGGAAAAGTGCAGAAACTTTCCTCTCTTCCAGCATAGATTATAACATTTCAATTCATAAACAAAGAGTACTTCCATGATCTCTAAGTAAGCATTTTGTTGCAGCATTTAGAAAAAGGTGCAATAAAAATATAGAAGAAAATGAGAAATCTACATCCCTTAATTTTTTTCTAGTTTTTCTCTCTTTATACTCTCCCCCTTTAAGCACAGCACAGTGGTTAAGTAATCATATACTTTACAAACTGATCTCCCACTATTTGCAGTACTCACATGCAAATCTCACTAACTTGTCATTCTTCTCTCAGGAAAAGGGAAACAAGCCATGTGAATTAATGTTATATGGCCATGTAACAAATCACCACAAACTTAAACTAAATGCATAAAGCAACACATGTATGATCTTACATTTGTAGAAACCTTGACATGGGTTTTACTGGACTAAAACAAAGGTGCTACAAGGCTACAGTTCTTCTAGAGGTTCCAGGGGAGAATGTTTCTTAACCTTTTCTGGCAAAGTCAGCATGTTCCTTGGCTTATAGCTGCCCTTTTCTACCTTCTACCAGCAAGGTTCTATTTGTTGTGCCTTCCTTCCATTACATCTACTTATAATTCTCTTATTTTTCCCTCCTCTTCTATTTTTAAGGATCATTATAACTACACTGGGATCACCCAGATAATCTTGGGTGAATACCTCATTTTAAGGCCAGCTGGTTAGCAACAGTAAGTTTGTTTGCAAACTTAACTCCTCTTAGACCCTTGGCCTAACACATTCACAGGTTCTAAGAGTTAGGACTTGGATGTCTTTGTGGGTCATTATTCTTCCCAGCACTCCAGGTCTGGGATTCTGTGAGAATTCTCCAGGTATCCTACAGTGCTGGCGCATAGTCATTACTTACTACTGGAAGAATTCATAGGTTTATTTCTTATCATAGCTTTAAATGTTGTCATCTCATAGAATATTTCTTGGACAGTGTTATGCAACAGTCTTCCAGACCAAGAAGCTTTAAGACTGGGAGCTATTTGCTAAATGGCTCCAAAAATCAATGTAACCAGCTGTAATTCAGAATGCATGGTAGCTACTGATTGACAGTTATCAAGGGATAGAATTATAGAGCAGAAGAATGTACAGCAGGAGGCCAAAGGAAAGTATAAACTGGCATGACATTTTGCTTTGTAGGATTTGGAAGCAGTGGAAAGTGACATGGCATTGTAGGTGTACCTTGAGAGTGTAAATTAAAAGTACCAGACCTCATTCCCAGAACCCAGTGAGAAAGAAGCCCAGACTGCTGGCAAGATCTTTGAAGGTCATCACTCTGATGACTCCCATGAATACAAGCTCCAGGTACAAGAATAGGCATATGGATGAATCAGGGGGAAGTACCAGAAAATGACATTTTCTCCTTAAAAAAAGAACTGTTTTAAATAAAGTCTTATTTCTGAGAAAGTGTATTTATTCTAGATGTATAAGCATGAAAACTTTGAGATATTTCTTAACAGAAAGAAAGAGAACATAAATTCCTCATAGGAGAAAATACTCTCAGTATGAGTCCTGATATAATGATTTTTCAGATTTTTACAGAGATAGGCAAACAAATTTAGGATTAACAAAAACAAACATTGAATGCAAATTATTTTTATAATCTTTTTAAGGGAGAATGTGGTAGAGAGAAGTTGTTTGCTAAAATAATTAAAAGCTTCAAATACTCAATATTCACTGTCTATTAAATAACTACTACATAACTACACTACTTGTTTTAAAAGCATAATTATTATTCCCCCCAAAATTTATTTCATTTATATTCTATTATCATTCAAAATTTACAGATGGAGACACTGACACTTTTAAAAGTTAAAAGATGTACAGAAGATCATTTGGCAAAGTTTAGATTTAAACCAAAGTCTCTATGCCTAGAGATGCCAAACTCTTTACCTAACCTGTGATGCTTTCTTTAAAAATCTCTCAGAAACATTCTAGGCAGAGTAAGATATTTTAACATAAATTAGCTAAGAAATAGTTTGCAAAAATATAAGAAAAGCACAAGTAATTTTTGTTGAATGCTTCCCAGAACTCAGTAAACTCTATTATATTAAAGACATAGTGCATTTCCTAATTCATTTTATTCAGTTTTTATGTTACTGCTGCATTATATTCATAAGGAACAAGGTGAGGGGACTGTGGTATGTGCTGAGCTGAAGAGTGATATGGAAGACACACTTGACAATAAGTGTGGCTCCACAGAGGACATGGAAGGAGGGTGTCACCAAGGCCCCACCTTGGGTACTGCCTCTGTTCTGTTTC
Organism: Murina feae; assembly: GCA_004026665.1. Taxonomy (NCBI): domain Eukaryota; kingdom Metazoa; phylum Chordata; class Mammalia; order Chiroptera; family Vespertilionidae; genus Murina; species Murina feae. The sequence continues at coordinate 41,908 of PVJC01003156.1, forward strand.
TCATTCTTTCCAACATTTTCTGCTAACATATAGAAGTTCCAACCAATCAAGAATTACAAGGTTTCTCTACAGAATATGTACCACCACCATGAGAAACCACAGGCATCTTATAAAAACCAACTACCTACAGAACATCTTATTTGAAAACTAGAGGCCTGGTGCACAAATTCGTACACTGGTGGGTATCCCTCAGCCTGGCTTGCACCCTCTCACAATCTGGGACCCCTCAGGGGATGTTGGAGACCTGGTGCATGGATTCAGACCAGTCCCCTCAGCCAGGCCAAGGGACCACACTGGTGCATGAATCTATGCACCGGGGCTCTAGTATGCATACAAGATCTTTGGTTAATCTCTTCCCACCCTCTCCACTCCCCTCTTCCCACTGACATTCATCAGTCTGTCCCATGCTTCCATGCCTATGTGTTGAGCATCTGTTCCCTGGTAGTCAGTGAGTGTCATATCTAGCAGTTGAACTGTTGAACTGTGGAACGGTTGAACACTTGGACACTTAGCATATTAGCATTATATATATATATATATATATATATATATATATATATATATATATGGAGAGAGAGAGATTTATCTCAACACTTTAAAAATAATTGATTAAGCAAATTCACAAACAAACAAAAAGCATAAATGCAGACAACAGATAAATCGTGACAGAAGGAGATGACTTCAGGTGGTGAACACACAATGTAATCTACATACGGCATATAGAATTGCACACTTGAAACCTGTATAATTTTATTGACCAGTGTCACCCCAATAATTTCAATAAAATATTTTTTAAATCACTGATATATGATTTCTGATTTGTATTAGTCTCCCATTGATGAAGCAGGCTCCTGCACTTATGACTTGTGTGTTTCTGATCTTCAGTTGTAAAATAGTGATTAATAATATCAACCCCATATATTGTGATGAAAATATATATAACAATAGAAGTGTGATTCTTAGGTTAGTGCCCATAAATGCACTTATTATTATTATTACTATTATTATTACTATTAATTATTATTATTACTCTTCCTACTACTCATCCAAGGAGCTTCAAATTTGTTTATTACATTCAATAGTCCTCAACATGCCCAGGTTACTCTCAGATGTGAATTCTGATGTGCTTGCTATGAGGTTTTTCCACTGAATTTCCACCCGATAAGGATTCACAACTGAATAAACCTGTCCTAAAACTTTCAATGAATGACTCAGTTTTTAGGTTACTACAGACTACCTTTCTCAGTGTTTTAAAACTTGACTTTCAACATTAATTTACAGAGATTCATTTCCTCAAAGCAAAGCTATCCCTCTTAAATCAAGTGGATTCAGTGATGCCATGAAAAATAGCACAAAATCAATTTTAGCCCCAGAATGTGTAACATTTCTCATCTTCACAATTGTTTTACACTAAAGATTGATAGAGCCAATCAGGGCATTCCCACCCCCCTGGATTTAATTGTTTGTTTTTGTTAATCCTCACCTGAGTATATTTTACCATTGATTTTTAGAAAGTGTAGAAGAGAGAGGGAAAGACAGAGAAACATCAGTGTGAGGGAAACACAATGATTGGTTGCCTCCTGCACGAGCCCTCATCAGGGCTGGGACTCAGGAGGAGTATGCAACCGAAGTATGTGCCCTTGACTGGAATTAAACCCAGGTACCTTTGGTCTGCAGGTCGACACTCCAGCTAGGGCTTTTTTCTGGATTTTAAAAACAGAAGAAGAAAAGATAGCAATTTGCTAAAAATAGACATTGCTCTGGGATGTAAGGACATGTACTATATGTCAAAAGCCATTTATCAGATTTGAATCTGAAGTGTCAAACTACAAGCCATACAGATCCATATAACCTGAGCTTTAAGAGTAAAATGGTGTACCAACATGAAATATAAATAAAGGAAACCAATGTTAATGGAAGATGTGAGCAGTATATATAAGTAAAGAGATTTTCCCTTGAGTCCATTGTGACTTTCAGGTAACAGAGCAGCAGTCCAAAGACATAACTACCAGGAGGATTCACAGGCCAAGAACCATGTCCCTCAGATGAAGCTTTTAATCCTGAAAGGGGAATGTCAACTGTATTAACTAGTTTAATGCTTTTATGCTTTTTATGGTATGTTCATCTGCATATCCTAGGTAAATAGTCATCCTTGGGAAATGAGAAAGGGTGACATAATTGTGTTCACCTACCAGTTAGGAAAACTCAGACATAAGATCAAGTACTTATCTAAAGCAAGTAACCAATCCATGGACAATCCAGGCCTCCTACCTAGATCACTTAAATTTATCCTCCTTTTTTCTATTATTCCATACTTAACACTTATTTATAGTACTAGAGGTCTGGTGCACAAAAATTTATGCACTTGGTCGGGGGTGGGGGAGGGCGTGTTCCTCAGCCTGGCCTGTGCTCTGTCACAGTTTGGGACCTCTCAGGGGATGTCCACCTGCTAGCTGAGGCCCACTCCCTGGGGGATCAGAGCTAAACTGGTAGTCAGACATCTTTCTGGCAGCCTGGGAGCCATTAGGGGATGTCCACTTGCCAGTGGGGAGCAGCCCTAAGCTGCAGCTGGACATCCTTAGCTCTGCTGAGGAGGTGGTAGAGTCTCCCGCCACCACTACTGTGCTGTCAGCCACCGGCCTGACTTGTGGCTGAGCAGAGCTCCCCCTGTGAGAGTGCACTGACCACCAGGGGGCAGTTCTTGCATTGAGAATCTGCCCCCTGGTGGTCAGTGTGTGTCATAGTGACCAGTCATTTCCAGTGGTTCTGCTGTTAGGGTCAATTTGCATATTACCCTTTCATTATATAGGATAGAGGCCTGGTGCATGGGTGGGGGCCAGCTGGTGTGCTCTGAAGGGTGTCCTGGATCAGGGTGGGGGTCCTTCTGGGGTGCCTGTCCAACCTGAATGAGGGGTTGAGGGCTGTTTTCAGGCTGGTCACACCCCCTTCAGGGTAGGGGTCCCCACTGAGGAGCCTGGCCAGCCTGGGTGAGGGGCTGATAGCTGTTTGCAGGCTGGCCTTTGCAGGCTGGCCAAGTCCCCCAGTGGGAACCCTCACCCCATGGGACGTGGGCAGCCTGGGTGAGGGGCTGATGGTCTGTTTTCAGGCTGGCCACACCTCCTGGCAACCCAAGCTCCCAGCCTCTCCTTTTTTTCTTTTTTTTTTGGGGGGGGGATTTATTTATCTTCTATAATTAAAACTTTGTAGCCTTGAGTGGAGCCCAAGGCCATTAGGGCAGGCAGGGAGTTTGGCTTCCTCCATGGTCCATGATAACCCAAGCCTCCTGCTCGCTCCAGCTCTGTGGCTGCTGCCATCTTAGCTGGGTTAATTTGCATACTTGCTCCTGATTGGCTGGTGGGCATGGCTGGTGGCCGTGGTCTGAGCATAGCAGAGGGATGGTCAATTTGCATGTTTCTCTTTTATTACATAGAATATCATTTAAAATATATTCTTCAATTACAATTCACATTCAATATTATGTATTCTCAGGTGTACAGCATGGTGGTTAGACAATCATATATTTTACAAAGTATCCTCCCCACCCCAATACTGCAGGTACCCAGCTAGCATCAGACATAATTATTTCAATATTATTGACTATACAGTATTCCCTGCACTGTACTACACAGCACAATGACTGTTTTTTAACTACCAATTTATACTTCCTAATTCCTTCACCTTTCTACCCAGCCTTTCAACCCCCTTCCTCTCTGGCAACCATTAGTTTAAACTCTGTATCTATGAGCCTGTTTCTGTTTTGTTTGTCCATTTATTTTGCTCTTCAGTTTCCACATGTGAGTGAAATCATACAGTATCTGTCTTTCTCTCTCTGACTTATTTAACTGAGAATAATACCTTTCAGATCCAGGTGGATGGACCTGGAGGGTATTGTGTACTGTTGATTATTGATAGGGTGAAGACAAATTTCAGCTTCATAGCATGGTTTATAGCCATTCGCTCTCTAACGCTATCTACTCATGCAGCCCCATCTGTGCTGCACACAACCTGACTGCTCCTTCTGTCCCAAATAGGCAAACTGTTCTCTCTGCCTGGAAGGCCCTTTTGTTTCTTATCCACCTCGGTAACATCTGTTCTTCTCTGTAAAACATATATTTATTTATTAGGTTTCTATGACAACCATGCTCTGTATGGGACAGTGAACAATCACTAGCAAGCAGACATTTCCCTTATTAGAAGTTGAATTTAATAGACTAGCAGTGATTTCAGGCACTCTTATTGGGGGATATTGTTGTAGCTGTGGGAGCCCCTTTGACACAATCTAGTAGAGTGGTGATAAAATTGGGCATGCCAAAAATTCCCAGAGGAATCTATAAAAATGCGTACTTCTAGATTTCTACTCATCCAGTGTGGAGATACCCAAGAACTTGATTTTTGTTTTGGAATGTCTGTTATTTTAAGAATTTACATTTTTAAAACACATTCTTTGACTATTATGAAATGGGTGATTTATAAACTGCACTTGAATAAATGCTGATGTAGGAAAGGTGGCTTGGATTAAATGTATTTAAGTAAATGCCTAAGTGACAAATAAACAATAATAATGCATGAAAGGCCAGAAGAATGTTCCAGATACAAAGTAAAGCCTGTATGAGGCCGAGAGCAAGAAAGTCCATCACATTTCAAAACACTGAAATATCAAGTTATCTCTGCCTTAAAATAAAGATGGTGCTGAAGAGAGAGGCAGGGGCCAGATAGAGTGAAGAAGACCCTGCATCTCCCCAAGGCTTTTTGCTCACTGACTCCATCACTCCTGTTTTATTTCACAACTAGTGACCCAGTGCATGGATTTGTGCACATTGAAAGGAAATTAATTAGAAGAAATATTTTAATATTGCTATTCACTATTCTATATAATAGAAGTTTCAGAGATGAAAGAAAATTAATAAAATGTCTATAAAATAATATATAAATTGATTAATAAACAATAACATGATATAACAATAAAGATATAAAAACAACAAAAACATGATATAAAAACAACATTGATAAAAACAATGACTGGTAATTTGATTAAACTTATTCTAATATCTCCCTGTACACCACATTAAGAGTAAAAACACTTTCAGAGTGCTCGACTAATTTTCCTTGTGATGAAGTGTTAGCAACTTTAACGTCACATGCTCTTTAAACTTGAGAGAAAGCAACATATAACTGACCATGTCTGAAAATAGGTTCAGGTAGGAAAATTCCTACTCTGCCTATAGTTTGTCCTTGTGATTTATTAATAGTCACCGCAATGGGAAACTGTCTTTGCATTAATTTAAATAGGAGGCCAGTGTCAAACAGGGACAAATCAATTCTTGGAATCAGAACAACCATTCCTTCCACAGATCCAGTTAATACTTCAGCTTTGATTGTCTTTTGATAATAAATCTAGTACCATTACAAAGACCCCATTTACTATTAAGATTTCTCGGCAGTATGATGATTGCACCTACTTTCAATTTTAATTTATGATATGGCATTCCCAAGGAAGTAATACTATTGAGAAATTTGATGGGAAATGTTTTCTTTTCAGCTTCATCTATTGGATGGATGGACTCATCAAGCAAACAGGTGTGACAATCTCCATCAAGTATATCTAAAACTTCTTCAGCTTCAGGGGTACATTGTGCCAATAGTTGGTCTTCAGATATATTCTGTCCATTATATCACTTTCTTTAAGCTTCAGAATGTCAACAAAAACAGCCAAATTCATGGCCAAAAATGACAGATCAAAACACACACATGCTCTTGGTGCACGTATTGTGCATGCACAAGTCAACAATTATTTTTAAATTGCCAGTGAGAGCATCATATGCATCGGCCTGCTGGTCAGTCAGACAGTCAGATGGACGTACGGTCAGTCTCTTAGTCTTTTGTGTATGTAGATAATGTTAACAAGTCTGTCCTCCCACTACATGGGAAGTTTACTAGCATTGCTTTTCTTTTCAGATTTTCAACCACAGTAACTAGGACACAGTGCCCAACACACAAAGTCAGTAAACAGAGAAATTAATGAAAGAAAAAAAAAAAGGCGTTTCTCAGCATCATCAGTAATGCAGCCTAGTCAGGAATACTTACATATATCTCAAACTTCTTCCTCTGGCCATTTATAAGCATACAGCAGCCCTACTTCTATAATCACACTCATGGAGTGTTACGTGGAACTCTCTTTGATGAGGCCAAATCCTGACAGAAATGTGGTTAATATTTCTTACAGCTCTTCCCAGAGAGCGCTGGAATATCTGTCTTCATTATTCTCAGCATTTTGTTACTAAACCTCAGTGAACACTTGAGATGAGATCTGAGTGACCACACAAGTTTTTTGCTACACGTTACAGTGTCTTATGTTGGTAGCAACTCCATAGGCTTTAAGAGCTAGAGCCTTCACACTGCCAAGAGGTGCCCCCCAATGCTGCATGGCAGGCTCCTTTACTGTGGGGCTTGGGCTGAGGATCCCTCCTCGGTGGGGATCTCCTTGGACACCCCACTGCAGATTACAGCTTGCTTCCCCAGGCTAATTTTCTAGCACAGACACAGCTGATTTCCTTTCCAACTCATTTCCACAAAGTTTGTACTTGTGCGTGTGCCTCTTTACTATAATTATTGATTCACTTTTTAGGCACCAGCCCAAACCATCAGTTTCATGATAAAAGTGTGCCTATTTGCTGACCACTAACTGCCTCTTTCCTAACATAGTATCTGGGACAAAAAGTTGTTAAATATTTGGGGAGAATGAATGAGTCTGCTTTGCACAAGGTCTGCACATGGTAGATCTTCCATAACTCTCTTTAAATAAAAATATATACAGACAGATAGAAAGGTAGATTGGTAGATAAATGGTAGCTCATAGATAAATAGATACCAGTGATAATGCAAGAAGTCTAAGAAACAACCAAGTCAGTTGAGTAAACAGAATTCTGCCATTTGAGAACTTATTATTTCAACTGACCTCATTGGCTGAACCATATTTTTCCATTTTTAACTGGGTTTATGCATATAAGACAGTAACTACTTACTCAGTAAAACTTTAACAATATTTCCAAATATAAAAATTCTAGTTATCCTTGGGTATTGATTAGTTATTTGCTTTGTGGTCAGACTCAGACAACTCATGTGTATTGATTTATACCAATGTTTTTTAGTCTGTTAAATGAGCAGAATTAGCATCCTGCATGCCCCAACAAGGAATCTTTTAACAAAGCCCAAAAATAACCAGTAGAAATGCATTTGACTGTGATATGGTATGGCTAGCCAGGAGTTTAAAAGCACCAAAAAGAGTAGCAGCCATATTGAGCACCCTCAATGATTTGATGTTATTTCTTTTTTGTTTAGAGAGGCAAGCATAATGCAGATTTTGTTAGAAGGCTTTCTACTGTAAGTTAACACATGATTTAACTTGCAGAAATGTAAATTATGCAATAATAATTGATTTCAAAACAAGGTTTCAGAGGCAAGGACAGCTTTGGGGATGAAGTTTGGGGCTTTCTCCTCTGTGGCTATCCCGTCTTCAGGTTGAAGAAGGTGGTAGTGGAGTTCCAAGCATCACATCTAGATGCAACAATGTCCACAGGGGAAATAGACGGCCTCCCCCTGCATTTCCTTTCAAGAAGAAAGGATCCTTTCTGAGACTCATGTACATGCAGCCACCCTTCAGATGTCCTGTAATGGACCGCATTGCATCACATGCATATGCTCCATCACTAGCAATGGAATGGCAGTTCTCCAGACCTATTTTCATTCTTAAAAACCCTGAAGAGATTCTAGATATTGATACTTATTTTGAATCTCTCTATATCCACTGTATTCAAAATTAAAAGCAAGAATACTTGAAAAGAACCCAGAACACATTCTATTCAGTGTCCAAGTGCTGATATCATCACACAGCTTGTAGCCTCTGAACAACTCTATTCTACCTGTGTAACAGAAGATGAGTGATAGAGATAAACAATGCCTGTTATAAAAAGAGAGTGTCCCCTCCTCCAAAGACTCCTGGACAAAACTGAGAACCACAAGCTTAGATTAATTAGGAAGGACCCTCAGAGACTGCAGATGAAGAAAATTCCTCCAGGAGCAGATGTCTTCATGAAGGAGCATGGATACTTAAATAGAATTGGAATTCTTTTAGGAAGGAGAGAACTCAAAATGAATAGTGGGTAGACAACAAACAATGTCAGTTACAGACAAACTGAACTCTGGAAGCCAAGAAAGATATATATAGTCATACATTGACCTTTATAAAGAACTTGATGTCTAGGTTGAAAAACCTAAATTTGGTTGCTCTAAATAAGGAAAAAGTAGAGCTATTCTTTAGGGACTGAATTTATACCAGCCATGGGTAAAATTATCCCATTGGTCATAATTATATTTAGTGCTGCTTCATTGTGTGTGTGTGTGTGTGTGTGTGTGTCCTGGTACTTATCTGTATCCACCTACTTCATACCACTAGTCAATATTATGTCATTCAGGATGACTTTTGAAGTACTGCTCCATAATAATATTAGGTGAAACTAATTACTGAGCACTTATCAAATTATGTCATAAAGCATCATGCAAATGGCACACATTAGCTTTGAGACTTGGAAAAGATGGAGCAGTTTGGCATTATACTCACTCTGCAGATAAGAAAATAAATAACATTTGAAGTGATTCAAAAACACTGTAGCTAGAATTCCTAGCTCTTCCATTTTGTTTTTCTTCTTATACATACTTTCTTTCAACCCACAGATCACAGCTTGTTAACCAAGCCCCCAGCACAGAGTGTCTGACTTTACAAAAGGCTCATCTTGTAAGTTTAGACAGTCAACTAGTAAATAGAAATAAAGTGGAGGTATGTGGAGCTACAGGAAACTATATATATATGAAACCTCTTTAAGAAGAAATCATTCTCAAGTCTCCTGGGATGAGCCTGGCTGTGAGAGACGTTAGGTACTGAGGCCAGGGAAGGCCTGAAAGCTGTGTCCTAGCAGCCACGCGTCCAGGAGTGAATGGATCAGAAGAGCCCTAGGATTTGGCAGCTGACTTTTCTGGGAAACTGACAGGGTGCACACAGCTTCTAGGATGTGAGGGATGGGCAAAGGGAGAGACAAAGGGGGGACATATTTGTCTTCATAGGTGTAGATTATCATCCGATATATGACTGGTACTTTTTTAATATTAGATGACAATAGCCCAGTAAAATAACATTTCCAACATGGTGACCATGAAGAAGAAACTTCCCTGCTCAGCCTCAGAGTTTTTTTTATCAGTAAAATTGAGTGATCATAGTGTACACCTTAAGTTTGGTTTCCAGGACTCATGGTACAGCAGAGAATAACGCCCCACCTTAAAGACACCCACACCCTGATACCCAGCACCTGCAAGTGTGTTACTGGATATGGCAAAGGGGCCTTTGTTGGTAGAATTAAGTTAAGGGTTTTCAGAGGCAAAGCTTGTCCTGGGTTACACACATAAACTCGGTCATCACAACGGCCCCTATAAGGTGTCCAGGGTTCAAAGGCAGAAGCAGGAAATGCGATGACAGGAGCAAGAGGTTCCAGCAAATCCAGGAAAGGGCTGCAAGCCAAGACATGCAACCAGGGAAGGAGCGCACACTGTCTCCCCAAGCCTCCAGGAGGCATTCAGCCTCAGATGCTCACTTAACTCTGACCTCCAGAACTGGAAGACAAACTGATGTTGTGTTTGATAAACTCTAAGGAAATGCAATCTGTTTGGGGGGCGGTCTATGGAAGGAACTAGGGCTCATGGAAGTTTGCTTGCAATCTGGAGGGTACACACTCTATGGCTTTTACTTCCACTGCCCTTAGCTCCACTTCCCTTGGTTAAATGCCCCCCCCCCCCCCCCCCGCCCAGCTTGGCTCTCAGCACAGTGTGCAGGTGGCTTGCCATGTCTGCATGCAGTAGGTTGCAGCCTTTTCTTTTTCTTGAATAAACCCATTTGGTGACTAAGCACCTAGTCAATGTCAATTTTAGTTCAACATTTGAACCACCAAGTTTGTGATAGTTGCCACAGCAGCAGTGGGAGAGGAACACTCTGTGCATGCTAAAGAGGGGCTATGTTTCTATATTTAAAACATGCCCAGATGGTGATAGCGTATTGGCTATAAGACAATGATAATTTTCTTGTTTAAATATTTCCATTCGAGAAAATTGGCAGTTGCAAACATCATTACTTTTTTTGTGGTCTCAAATGCATGGATTTCAGTTACCACCATTTAATTAACACCAGTCCCAAACAATGATGTGGGCCAAATTTCAGTGATCCTGGTCTAAACATAGTCCAGGAGTAATTACATAAACTACAAACTCTGCAGCTAGCTCTTCCTTCCATATATCAATATGCAAATAACAGACATACAACACGATTAGAGACCAGACTGGTCACTGTGCTGTCATTTACTCAGTTCTCACACAGACAGCAAAGAATATAGCTCAGTTCACACACAGACAGCAAAGAATATGTGGCTTCTTGGTCTCTCAGTAGTAAGCTCATGTGACTTTTATAAAAATAAATAACCTAAACAAAGAATTGGTCAGCAAAGAGAAAACTGCAGCAAAGAAAGAGAAAGTGGTAACACTGGAAGCAAAACTCAAATGTAAATAGATTTATGGAAGACATAGCAGACCATGGGACTGCGAACTCTGAGAGACACTTGGTCCCCAGTCACAGGACATTAGCAAAGGGGATATGAGCTGATATGAAGGGAGTAAGTGGCTTATGACAGCAGTGTCCCAGAAAAGAAGAAAAAAGAAGAAACTTCACATTAAAGGAACTCTCCACAACATTTCATGAGACTGGAAACACAAAGACTAGATATTGGAACGGCGTGTGACAGGCCACCAGACGAGGGCAGGGTGCTCCCTCTGTGTCGTCACACAACTGGAAGCAAGCACTGAAACACTCACTCTTAATAAGATTTTTACAAAGGAAACACTCATCTGCAATGTTTCAATGTTTCTGATTATACTACATATTAATTTTATTATTTTTTCATTTTCCTAGAAAATGAAACTTTTGACAAATTTTTTTAAAGGTCATTGAACTCTGCATAGTATTTTTTTCCTGACAGATTATTAAGATGTTTCGTTGTTCTCCCCCAGTTTCATGCTGTGTAAAACAAGGATTGCCTGCCCAATATCCATCAAGAACTATCTCTACTACATGCTGTGTTCAGTGCCTTGTGACACCATCATCTCTCTTATGAGGCCCATTTTAAAGGTAAGGAAATGGAGACAAGGAAGTGAAAAAGATACCTCAATAAATAGCCAAGAAATGATAGAGCTGAGATTTGAACCCTCCTGTGTAAGCTCAACCCTGGATTGCAGGTCATGCCCCTGGCTTCATCTCATCATCATGGACACTCCTGGGATATCAATTATGGCCCAGCTTTGTGCTGCTCAATTGAAATGAGAAGTGATGATCACATCAGAACAACCTTGTAAAATAAGAAGCATGTTAATCTACACACCTCAGGCAGAATAAATTAAGGTTTAGAAGTTAAGGTCAACTTGTCCACGGTCTCACAGTAAATGATGAAGCCTGACTTCAGACCAAGTTCAGGGGTGCAACTCTCTCCCTTCCAGGGGAAGGTGTTCGCTGACAGCAAGTGCGTGAGATTAGGAAGTTTGGTGGCTGTTCCTGCGCTCCTCTGTGGGGCAGCATCTTTATCCTGCAAAATGGACCTGGGATAACGCCATGAAAAAACTACGTCTGGGACTTCATTACAAGAGGTTATTTTAACACAGTGTTTTATGCAGTTTGCTATCAATTAACACCACAGATTCAATTCAATAAATATAAAAATCAGAATGAATTGTACATAAAGTGTTGGTCATGTGGTCTGCGTAAGGCTGGGTTGGCTTAGCTTTTAGACAGTCACACCCCAGTTACAGTGCAGGACCCACACTCTGGGGAATGGCCCAGCCCAGAAACCTCCTCTTGCAGGCAGCCTCCCATTTCAAGAGTGTTCCCTCTATGGCAGACTACATAACTCCTTATCTACAGCTTTTGCTTCAGTCTTAACCTCATGCTTCCTTGTTTGATCTCTTGAGCTGTTTTCTTTGATACACAAGGTGGCCTTTAGCATAATGGAGATCAAACTGGTTTCAATGACCCAGTATGAGCAATGTACTCATCTGATGACTTCTCTGTAGGGCAAGGGACCCATAAGAAACTGTTCCAGCCCTCAGTCATCAGCTCCTGGTAATTCATATCATTGTTCTTCCATCAGAACTTCAGGATTTGGCTGAAATAGTCTTTACTCTTTCTCAATCTGATTCAGAAAAGATAAAACCACAAATTATCCCTGTTAATTATAATTTGCATTTGATTACTTGAGTGCAGGGAGGGAAGGGAGTTTGGTTTATTTAGTTAGTAAGAACTCTGATGCTATCCAATATAGAGTTGATGCTTTTGCTGCAGATATAACTAGGGACCCAGAATTTTTTTTCTTAGATTAATACTCTCCACAGACCATACCTTTTATCTTCTTCCTCATAAAATGACTTTAAGGCCCCACCACTATGTACCAGGCAGAAAGTAAGAGGTACCAAGGGCAAAAGGGTACATACTTCCTAAATTAGGCCTTTTGCAATCCCTAATGAGTTCTCAGAGCCTGTTGTCCAAGATAATGTCATATGACCATTCTTAACTCAAGAAGAAGGCTAAGAATATATTGTTTTTAACTCGGAATATTGCTCCCTCAAAACAAAACAAAACAAAACACATTACATTACTGTGTTCAATTAAAAAGAGGAGAAATATTGAGTATTAAATAGGCTATTAACAGTCTCTAGCTTAACTCCTTTCTTGCAAATATGTTTTTCTTCATACTTTCTTTTAATTATGCAACTTTCCTTCTAGATACAGATGTCATGACCCATGAATTAAACTCCCTGGTTCAACATTCACTTGTACTTATTAATACTGTAACCATAGGAAACTTACATGATATCTTTTGGACTGTCCCCTTGTCTATAAAACAGGGATGAGTGCAGTGGTAGGTTAATTAGGGCATGTGTCTTTGACACTCTTTCCACTGAGAGGTATATTTCCTCTCCCTCTGAATATGAGTTATCTTGTCACTGCTTTGGGGGTTTGGGGCCCGAGCTACCATGTAAGAAGCCTTACTGTCCTCATAGAGAGTCCATGTGGAGAAACCTTGAGAGTAAATGGAGAGACAGGGGCCAAGAGGAGCTCATCCTTACAGATGCCCCTGCCAGAGCTCCCCACATGTGAGTAAATTGGTCTTAGAGTCTCCAGACTGGCCCAGCTACTAGGTGGATACTCATAAGAGATGCTAATCTACTCCACAGAGAGCTGAAGAACCAATCAGGGAAACTCTGACCAAATTTCTTATCGACAAATCATGAGATATTTTAAGATAGATTTTGGGTTAAAATACTAAGCTATGGGGTAGTTTGAGACACAGCAGTAGGTACTTAAGATTCAACCTCATATGTTTGTTCTGAGGATTAAATATAATAATGAAGGTAAAGTTTTTAACTTATGGCCTGGCTCATGGTAAGTACTTGACAATATTTAGCTTACTTATTATCTTCCAGAATCCCATACACCTACCTGTGAGGAGACTCACCTCACCATTCAATTTAGGTTTTTAACATGTACTCACCACCCAGACCTAAGATTAGACTTTAAGTTAATCTTTTACTTTGATTCAGCCTTTTTATTTCTCCTTCACTGTTCACATACCAATCTCTTTAAGATTTCAAGCTGTCAAGCAGAGTTTGTGCTTTATATGTCCTTAATTAAAGGCTGTATTACAGAGTAGAACACATGTGATCTCTGGCAGCAGGCAACTCTGGCTTTGCCTAGCAGGTCATCCAGTTAATGAAAGAATAGATGAACATTATCATTTGGATTTCAACCAGGAGCCAGACATTTTGATCTAAGGAAGACATTGGAGTGCAGGCAGTATATCTGGGAAGTGATGAAAACATGGGTGTGGTGGTGGAGAAGATAATGATGAAAAAGAAATGAGTAAGGTGCATTACCAAACCAACCACTGCCGAAAGCCAGGGACTGACTCATACTTGAAAAACTCTATCAGACTTATCCTCACTGATGGCAAGGAGCTGGGGTATGTGTACACAATTATCATTGACTGACGATTTCTCCCAGTAGTCATTAAATCCCTGACACTCCTGGCTCTGTGTATACAGGCAAAGCAAGCATCATTGGTCAAAGAAAGGTCACAGAAAAATGATTTTAGGTGAAGCAAGTTGTAAAGGAGCTGGAATTTGGAGAGGTAAAGGCAAGGGGACAGGATGGCATACTAAGCTCATCTGCTAGAGTAACCTTGGGCACTTACTGAAACTTAATTTTCCTCTCTCTCACATTAGGATAAAAATAGCTAATCCAATATGTGATTGTTCTGAACTCTAAGCATATTATTTCTAACCAAGGCCCAGTGCATGAAATCCCTCAGCCAAGCCTGCACCCACTCCAATTGGGACCCCTCAGGGGATATCCCACTGCCTGCCTGCCTGATTTCCCCTAACCTCTCTACCTGCCTGCCTGCCTGATCACTCCTAACTGCCTCTGCCTGCCTGCCTGATCACCTCTATCCTCTCTGTCTACCTGACTGATCACCCCCAACTGCCCTCCCCTGACGGCCTGATCTCCCAACTGCTCCCCTCTGCTGGTCTGATCTCACCCAAATTACCTCTGCCTGCCTGATCACCCCTAACTTCCCTCCCTTGATGGCCTGATCTTGCCCCCAACTACCCTCCCCTCCCCTGCCATCCTGATCTCCCTCCTAACTGCCCTCCCCTGCTGGCCTGATCTCTCTCCCCTGGTGGCCTGATCTTATCCCCAACTGCCCTCCTCTGCTAGCCAATTTGGTTCTGATTGGTCAGTTTCTATGCCAGTCAGCATCTCTGGGCCTATCAGTGGGACCTAATCAGAAAGGAGGGCTGATCAGCAGCCCCTGTGCAGGCCTGGAGAGAAATGGAGGCATGGCAGTTGGCCAGGCAAGGAAAGAAAGAGAGGCAAGTTCTGGTCAACAGCCGCCACAGAGGCTATAGATCAGACCCTCTCTCTCTGCAGGCCTCTCTCCAGACCTTAACTGCAGACCCTTAGGCAGCCCTCTGACTTCCAGTCTGGTGAAGTCCTTAGTCATTATGACCCTGGCTCTTTATTATATAGACGAGGGGCCTGGTGCATGAAATTCGTACACGGTGGGCGGTGAGGCGGTCCCTCAGCCCAACCTGCACCCTCTCCAATATGGAGTTCTTGGGAACTCTCACAATCCAGGACCTCTGGTTCTTAACCGATAACCTGCCTGCCTGCCCGATCCCCCTAACTGCCCTCCCCTGCCGGCCTGGTCACCCCTATTAACTTTCTTTTTTAATCTTACCCCCTTCACACACAATTATATTTGACTTCCTTATTGGCTTCTTCCTCTCACACAATTTTTCTCCTTTATGTAACACTTTTCCTACTGACTCATCATTTATAAACTTTTCTTTCTTCCTTATTTCCTACTTCTGTTCCATCATCATTCTTCCCATTTTTCTACTACCCTCCTTCCCTTCCCACATTCTTTCTTTCCTTTATCTTTACCCCTGCCCACCCTCCCCTTTTCCTTCCTTCCCACCTTAATTTTTTTCTTCACTTCCTCCCTCTGACCGGCTTTGCTCCCTCCCCCATTCCTTCCTTCTTCCCATTCTCCTTTTAAGCTCTACCAGCTACCCCTTTATAAGTTTTCTTCCCTTCCTCTTTTTCTCTCATCTTACCTTTGCCATACATTCTTCTCTACTTATTTCCACTATTTTAATACCTATCTATCTACCTGCCTAATTATCCACTATCATTTATCTTTTTTTCTTTTCTGACTTCTATTTTTAAAATCTGTCCCCCATACACAACTATACTTGGTTTTTATTATAGGCCCTACAGTTCACTCATACATCCTCTTTTTTTAACTCCGCTGTCCACTGACTCTTTTTTAAAGTTCTTCCCTCCATCCTGTTCCACCCCTTCCCCACCTGGTTACTTCCCCCCAAACTCTCCCTGCCTGCTGCTCCCTCACCCCCTGCCCATTTCTCCATCTCTTGGCTCCCGTGGGGCCTCTCACAGGAGACCCCTGCCCTGTGACAGAGAAAATGGAGCCAGCGAGAGAGTGGGCCCAGGAGGGTGTGTGTGTGTGTGAGAGAGAGAGAGGGAGAGCTCTCCTTCCCTCATTAAAGCTTCCATGGGGAGGGGGCATTAACCCCCAGGTCAGGGCTCAGCCCCAGCCAGGTGGCAGCTGCCCATGCAGCCCCAGCACTGCAAAGCAGGAGCACCTCCACCTCTAGACCATCCACCCCTCCATTTGGGGACCCACCAATGGCACAGCTTCTGTCTCCCCTGGACCACAGCCCACACTGTGGTCCTTATTTCCTACTTCCATACGATGTCACCCTTCTGCCACAACACCACTTCCTGCTGTTTGAAGTAGCGCCATTCCTCCTTGTGGATCAGCACCAGGTTGAGATAGTAGCGCACAGAGAACTTCTTGTTGATGTCCTGCATGGTGGGAGTGAGCTCCTAGCCCACCAGGAAGAGATGGATCAGGATAGATGCTCCTCTCACTGGTGCTCCATCCACGATCTCATACTTGGCTATCCTGTCCTTCTCATGGTACACGTTGGGGCCTGTGCCCATCGTTTCCCGCTTGATGATGTCTATCTCCATGTGCTTGATTTTGATTCTCACCAGCAGGAAGTATATCTTCCCCACAATGACATCTTTCAAGTGGTACTCAAACTCAATGTGCAGACAGTCCTTGATCCCAACCTCCATCTTGATGGAGGAGTTCAGCTCTGGGTATGTGCTGAGCGGGTGAAGGACAATGTCCATCTCTTTGACATCATTGAGGCGGCGGCAGCTGATGGTGGTGCAGAGGAAATACCGAAGCTTCACATTCTGCCCTGTATAGGATTCATACGGCTTCTCCTCGTGAGTGAATTCAAAGTCGAAGGCCTGTGACTGGGTAATTTCTCCAGGCCGGGCCAAGTCCTTCACCAGCGACACAAACTCATGGTGATTCCCGCGGTCATAGTAGAGTTCAATATGCCCCATGAACTCGATCTTGATTCCCTGGTGTTCCAGCCGCTTGTTGGGGTGCTTGAGTGTGAGGCTCACCTTCCCGGAGACCGTCTCACCGTCGTAAAAGAGGAAATATTTCTTCTCCTTCCCATCCTCTGTCTTGTGCTCTTCTTACTTCCTACTGAGCACGATTTCCACCTCCACGCTCTGCCCGAAGCCAAATAAGCTCATCTCTCCACCACCGGGCACGCCAGGCACTCTGGGGCTGGGCTGCCCCCTATACCCGGAGGGCAGGGCAGGCTGTGCACCCAGCGTGCAGATGCGCTCAGGCCTGCCAGTCCCCAGGAGACACAAGCGCCAGTGATGGCGAGGGGCTAGGGCGGCCACGCCACGCTACAGGGGCGGTGCAGAGCCAGAATTACCGGCCTCTGCAGCCCACCCGGTGCCCTGTGGCTCAGGGCTGGGTTGGCAGAGCGAACCTCCAGCTCCTGTGCTGTGATGCCCCAGCAGCTCCAGCTCCGGAGATCACCAGGGGAAGCGGGGAGGAGGCGGCCTTCAGTAGGAGGCTCTGGAGAAGCCACTGCGCAGGCGCAACCCTCTTTTTTTTTTTCTTTGATAATCTTTAATTCTATTAAAAAAAGTCTGTATTTAATTATATTTTAAAATTAAAGGCTTAGCCCCTTGATCCAGGCCACAGGCGCTGGCTGGCTGGCTGGCTGCTCCCCCCTCCCCCCCACCAAGGCTGTCCTCTGGATCTTTCAGTCTGCCCTGCTGGGCTCCTGTCATTTTGGCTGGGCTAATTTGCATACAGCAGCTCTGATTGACTGGTGGGCGTGGCTTAGACACCCAAAGAAATAGTCAATTTCAATATTATGCTTTTATTAGAGCAGATGTTTCCAAATCCCAAGTCACAGATATCATAGAATACATTTGGTAAAATAGCTGGGGACAATAGATGATAGTTGACTGAAACTCAATCATTCAATTAAAAATAACAATGACTTTCTTTAAAATATTTATTCCCATCATCCTGGAAACAGCAGAGATAGCAGTGGAGATAATACTTTCTTAGTTTAAATCTCTCAAATAAATAAAAGCTAAAAGAATATACTGAGCAAGAGGAAAAACCTTATGTGAAATAATGATAATAGCAAAGCAACTGCTGCTGTGTTTATCCAGTAATCACTAGCATCAGCTGTGACAGGGCGGAGGCATTCTTGTATCTTAATCTAATCAATAGACATCAAGAGCATCACAGAGGAGCACTTGTACATATGCCTACAAAAATACTGCACCCTGGGGTCCAAAAGATAATGGCACACCTTGGAAAACAGCTCTCTAGGTAAAGAAGACAAAAATGGCATACCTAAGAATTCTTTCTTCTTCCTGTTTAAAACCAACCATCACATTCCACCATCTTATAGACAAAGTAAAACAAAGGAATGATTGTGACTTTTCAGGACCAGGAGTGCCTTTTTCCCCCATTCCACACATTGCCTTAGATCCTGGCTTTTCAGAATTATGCCTTTATATCGGGATGCCTGGTAGAGAGTGACGATAGTGTAGAACAGAGAAAACTAGAAGGCACGGAGTTCCTCGTCTGCCAAGTTTTCTCCTGGCCTGAATCTCAGAGGACTTCTTTCTGTCGTTTCCACTGTGAGATGCCTTCCTGTTACTGTGCCTCCATATGACTTCTCACATCAGCAAATGCCCCATACACATTCCCACACAAACACTTAGTTATCCAACAATCCTGGTAAGTAGTCACGATTCTTTCTATTTACAGATAAGAACATCGGGGCTTCCAAAGACGAGGATCATGGGTGTCTGCCAGACAGTGGCTATGCCAAGCTTCAGGCTCAGCCACCTGTGCTGAGCTCTTGTGTTCAGGTGGTCTGTCCTCTGTAATCTGTTTAGGGTTCATTCAGCCTGCTGCTCAGACAAACCCCTGAAGATGATGAGGAAACACACAGCGACTCTTTCCCAAATGAGAGGTGTACATTTGGCAACATATTTGGGAAGGTGAGACGGCTGGTTAAGATGCAGAAGTGGGTGAAACGCATCCCTTACTATCTTTGGAAGTCTTGATAGAAAGGGTCTCCACATTGCTATGACCACAGACATTTGCTTTGGCATGAGCTGAAGGATACCTGAAGATCTGAATCTGGTGCTTTCCAGAGAATTGACATGTTTCAACGCAAACTGCAATTGCTAATAACTTGGATGGGACTAGTGCAGTTCTAGAGCCTCCAGGGACAGGCTCAGGAAAGATGAGTGTTTCCCACCTCACTGATGTGGGAGGGCCCATTTTGCTGACTGACATCCAGATGACAGGGGCTGTTTGGGAACTTGCCATAGCTGTCCAGAGAAACAGAACCCAGAGAATACACATGCCAGTGTACATAGCAAAAGAGATTGATTGTGCATGACTGGATCACGTGGTTATGAGGGCTGAAAAATCCCACGATCAGCCGGTAGGAGAGCCAATGGTAGAGCCCAATCCCAGGGCCAGCAGTGCCCGGGTGGAGAGCTGGAGTCCCAGTCCCAGAGGAAGACCAGGAGAGACCTGTGCCCTCATAGTCAGGCAGCAGCGGTTGCCATCTATGCCACCTGTTTATTCTGTTCAGGCCTCCTGGGAACTGGATGAGACCCACCCACCTTGGGGACCACGATTTGCTTTGCTCAGTTACTGGTCCGAATGTTAAACTTATACAGAATCTCCCTCACACTCACATCCAGAGTAATGTTTGAGCAAATGTCTGGGTGCTTTTGAGCTGACACATTGAATTAGCCATCACACCCACTTTGTACACAGGGCAACATATTGTGCAACTTCTCTTGATTGAAATCTTTTTCCCCCCGACCTCACCGGAGATCACTGTCTTATTACAGCTATTAAAGCATTAGGAGGAACTGATTATAAGGACACAGGATAGATAGATATAAGTGGCACAAAACAAAGCTTTGGGGACAAAGAAAAGATAACCCATGGTGCTCTTATTGGATCCAATGGGATGATCCTGTGCAAGCTGCCTACCCAGACTTCACCACAGAGCACTGAGGTGGCTGAGATGCCCTGATTAGAGCTTGCAAGTCTGATTACCTCACATCTCTAGAAATCCCACTTCATTCCCTTTTTAAAGCCTGGGGAATGCCGAGCACCTTGAGTCCCAAATTTCTTCAGTCCACTGGTCCCCTAAAGTGAAGCTAAAAGCGTTATGTGATTTGTCACTAAAGTACCATGGATTGGAATTTTTATCCAGAGACTTAAGGGTTCTCAGCGTGATTACATTGAAGGATCCAGATGACAGTGGAAGTAGGAGGTCTGTGACTCCAAACCCCACACTCCTTCTACTTTGTTGAGAGAAAGAAAAAAACCTCAACAGAATGGCCACCTGCAGAGGTAATGCTGTGTTTCACAGGACCAGGAGCACTCACTGACAGGTCCGTACCAGGCAGGTGTATGCAGCTGCAGAATCAATGAAAAGAGCATTGGCAGGACATGCACAAGTGCAAGGTATGCAAGTAAGAACCATGTTGCCCGGTGAGTAGGGAGTGAAAGCTTGCAATTCCATGTAAAATGTAAACATATATATATATATATATATATATATATATATATATATACACACACACACACACACACACACACTAATAAAAGCATAATATTAAAATTAACCGTCTCTTTGGGATGGGTAAGCCATGTCCACCAGCCAATCAGAGCGACTGTATACAAATTAACCCAGCCAACATGGAGGCCGCCACTCACAGACCTGAGTAAACGGCAACTTCCATTGCAGCAGGAGTGAAACTGAAAATGTTTGCAATGGCTCCGCTTATCTTGGCTCAAGGCAAAACATACTTGCAATAAAGTATCAATCATAGAATCCTCGGGAGCTGAAGGAAACAGCAGGCCTGGCCTGACTACTAAGGGTAACAATGTCTCAATATAGAAGCGTGAGGTGAAGCAGAGGAGGTTTCATTACTAGGCCTCAGCTTAAAGGAACAGTGCATCAATTATAGAAGATAAACAAACCCCAGAAACCTGCTTCTAGCCAGCCTTGCTGGGACATTGGGTCAATGGGAGCTGTGAGCAGCCTGAAAGCCTGAAAGTTCCAATCAGCCCATCACCCTCACTGGCCATACCCCAATGGGGTGAGGGATGTTACTGGGGGGCTTGGCCAGCCTGAAAACAGCCATCAGCCCCTCACCCATTGCAGAGCCTCAAAATTATGCTAAATGATGAAAGCCAGAGATAGAAGGTCACAATATATAGTCCATATATATGAAATATCACATATAGTTAAATCTGTAGAAGCAGAAAGCAGATTGGTGTTTTCTAAGAGAAGGAGAAAGGGAGGATGGCATGCCAGCAGGTGGACATCCCCAGAGGGGTCCCAGACTGCAAGAGGGCACAGGCCAGGCTGAGGGACCTCCCAAGTGCACAAATTTTTGTGCACTGGGCCCCGAGTATTTATATAATCCAAAATTTGGTTAAAGTGTAATTATTGAATTCATGTCAATATTTCACCTCATGATATCATAAAGCTCAGTTTCTTTTTTTCAGATACTGAGAAAAAGTATTTTTACTTACAGCCCAATAACTGTTCAATCTGGGTCAGAAAAACTAGCTTCTTGTGTCCCTTGCTTTGTTTTGTTACTAGTATTTAAAAATGACTTTTAGGATCTGCTTTGGAATTGAAATTTTCAAAGTCAAAGTTTATAACATGTTATATATCACAAAATGATACAAGCTCGGCATTAGCATACACTTCAAAGACCTTGTGGCACACCCTGCTGTTTCAGAACGAAGGAGTTGGCATCCAGAGGGTTTAAACAGCTGATCAGTCACGTGGCTCCGATGGGACCAGCAACTCCTGCCTCCGATCCTATTTGTTCCAGGTCTGATCACTGCAAAAATCTCCTTGAAGCACATATTACAGGTAAACCTTGTGATTGTACCCAGTGACTGTTATCATCTATCTTAGAGTTGAGGCTTAGCAGGGTAAAGTAGAACAGTGTGTTTGCCTGCTCAGAGATATGCACAGGGAGGGTCTTCAAAAAACAAACAAACAAACAAAAACCACATCAGGAATGCTGGGTAGAAACCTCTTTGTGTGACAAGAGCGTTGCGGGGGAACACAGGTTACAGGGCAGAATTTCCTGAGTGGCCCCACTGGCCAAGCCTTCGTTATGGTGACTTTGCAGGTGCCAGTTCCCCTCCTAGATATATACCTAAGAGAACTGAAAAAGGTATGCAAATAAGTGCATGTGCATGTGTGTTCACAGAAGCACTGTTCACAATAGACAAAAAGTGGAAACAGCCCAAATTAAATGAGTTGATGAATGGATAAGCAAAAATGGCATATCTATACAATGGACCGACACTCAACCATAAGAAGGAGTGAAGTGCTGATACATGCTACAACATTGCAGAGCCTCAAAGTTATGCTAAATGATAAAAGCCAGAGATAGAAGGTCACAATATATAGTCCATATATATGAAATATCACATATAGTTAAATCTATAGAAACAGAAAGCAGATTGGTGTTTTCTAAGAGAAGGAGGAAGGGAGGATGGGACAAGATTGCCTATTGGGTATAGGGTATTTTTTTTTGTGGATATTTGGAACTAGATAGAAATAGTGATTGCATAACATCACAGATGTGTCAAATATCACATTATGCAAAATAAGTTTTACATTATGCAAAATTTACTTTAATAAAATATGAAAATAAAGAGAAGGTAGTGTTAGGGTCTATTGCTATGTAAATGTGGCTAGTCTATAGTCTTCCGTTTTTCAATTAAACATTAACCCAGGTCTTACTGCAAAGTTAATTTATGAATATGATTAAATCCATAATCAGTTAACTCATTATCCTCAATAATCTGCGTGAGTGTGGTTCAATCAACTGCAGGAAGTTAGGAGCAGAGTGGCTCTTTCGTTTTTCCTGAAGAAGAAGAAATTCCACCTGTGGACAGCCCAGGCCTGAGAGTTCTAGCTTGCACTCCTGATAGAAACACCCCATTCCAGACATCATTCCCATCCTCCCAGTCACATGACTGAGGGTTCCAGCCTGTAAGTCACAACGCCCACCACCTAAATTTCAGATATCATTCTCAGACTCCATAATTATGCCAACCAATTCTTTACAATAAGTCTTATTTATGATCTTTTACTACTTAGGCTTCAGGGGTCAAACCCTGACTACCATAAGTTGGTTCTATATTTGGAAGGTTTGGCATCTGAAACCTTTTGTTCTTTTCCAGCTGATTCTGTACCAATCCCCTCAC
This sequence comes from Murina feae, assembly GCA_004026665.1. Taxonomy (NCBI): domain Eukaryota; kingdom Metazoa; phylum Chordata; class Mammalia; order Chiroptera; family Vespertilionidae; genus Murina; species Murina feae. The sequence continues at coordinate 65,256 of PVJC01003156.1, forward strand.
ACAGACAGAAATCCTAGAGAAAGAGAAAATAGTTCCAATCTTGCACTTTGTAACTTCAATTACCAATAGCATTTACAGAAATGGATAAATAGATATGATAATACTGTGGGATTATGGCAAGTTGGTGAGAGAAATGTCCAAGGGTGGGCCAAGGATGCTCACTGAGAAAAATAAAATAATAAAATAAAATAAAATGGTGTGGGTTTTTTTTCAGCAAATAATGATGCCCACCAACTCTTTCCCAGTATGACTTTCAGAAGTTTCCACCCTCCAAAGGGGAGATTAGGAAATGCTTTCCTAGGAAATATGTGTATTCTGAAAAGAATGACCTAAAGATAAAGTGGGGGTTTCTCTAATTACAGGCCCAGCCATATCCTTCAATATAGCTCCCTAACTACGCATTCTAGCCACCATTCTTGAATGTGAGGAGAAAACCAGGAACATCACAAGGGTAAGGAAATCACCTCATAGGAATGAGAGAGATCAAATGACATAACAGAGAGAAGACAATTTGGAGAAAGAAACCATGCAGAGATATGCAAAACACAAGGACACACACACATGAAGACCATTAATATACTCAGGGTGATAAGAAGCCCCACAGTAACCTTCAAAAGCTAAGCTGGCTCCCTGTGTAAAAATGGCCATTCATCTCTCAGAAGAATCACTCTACCAACACGTACAGCCAAGTCCCTGCCTCCCACCACATGGCATGATAGCCTCCACAGGTCCCAATGTAATGCGAGCTATTGCTGATGGGAGACAGACAGGAGCCTGCCTGTTTGGAGCTCCAGAGCAGCTGGTGAGATGAGCACTTGCATTGCATGTTTGCATGGTGCCTCTGTGATGGGAAGACACCACTGTTGAGCATAAGTGGAATGTGTGCTCCTGAGCAAGGGCCTGGCCATCCTCTCAGAAGCCATCAGGGAACAGTATCCTGGTTACAGATGATTTATTTTTTTATTTCTTCTTTCTCTGGCCTCTTAATTTCCTTAGATCCCAATTTCCATGAATTAGAGATTAATTGTTCCGCAATTACTGCTTACGACCCCACCCAGCCAACTGGATTTTTAGGGCAGGAAGAAACTCACACCTTTCTCCAATCATCTCAGCACATGCAGCTGCTGCGCACTGTACCCCAGCAGGGACAGAGTAAGTGTGAATTAGTAGGTTGATTGGTTCATTCCTGCTCTTTCCCAAGTCTCATCTGGGTCACTCCATAGCACACTTGCTGGGAAGCTGGCAGAAGGGCTCAGCTGTGACTATGAAAAATGTGAGGCCCCTTTGCTCATCTGGAATTCAAGCCCTGAGTCCAGTCGCAATAAATATTCAGGCCTCCTAAACTAAGTGACTGATGCCTAGTATTGCCCAGCATTGTTTTGGTTTCAGTGTTGATAATTCCATGTCTCTGCAAATCCCTAAGTCTTTGGCAGGCCGGAACGATTGTTCACGCTCCTAGGGATCATAAATTCAGGAAGATGAACACAGGCATTTTCCTCCTGAACAGAAAGCAGGGACTCTATCTGTCGTACACTAACCAAAACACCTGTCATGTACATACCCGTGGAGAACAGAGCACAAAGGCTGGTTCTGGAGCTGGGTGGTGAGAATGTAGGTGACAGGAGGTCCCTGCCTTCAAAAAACAGTTTTCCCAAAGGAAACAGCGACATGCACAGAGAACTCAAGCCAGGGGGGTGGAGTAAGCATGGGATGGGAGAGACACCCTGTGCAGTGGTAGACTGATGTGAACACACCACTGTGAAGGCCCCACAATGGGATCTGGCCCCTCTTCAATGGGATCTGGTCTGTGGTTCTCCCATCTGTCCTCGATGGTAGGGATTTCACAAATCCCAAAGCACCTGAGCAGGCCTGGAATGCAGCTTGAAGAAGGAGTGGAATGTGTTATAAACAATCCATTGTATAGTGGACCCCACGTTAGCAAGCATGGCTCAGTCCTGACCGAAATTGTTGAGTTTCCCTTTGCAGTGGCTGCCCTTAGCTTCAGCTCTTCTCCTATTCTTCTGTGCTCCCTGTCCAGTCCCCCTTACACTTCTACCCACTACCCAGTGATTTACCCACATTTTTCAATTCCTATTGCACAGCCTTCAGCTGCACCTGCTCCCCAGGCCCACTGCTATTCAGGCTCTTGCCCTTTTGTATCTGAAGGCTAGATGGTGCCATCATCTGCACCCGGTCTCTCCCGATCTTACCTGTCATCCACATAAGATGATAGCAGTTCTAACCACTAGAGTCTGTCCGTGGCTTTGCAGAGCATGTAGGTCCTCCACACTATGCCACCAGCATACATGTCTTTATTTCTCCCTGTGCCCCTGTGTGCATGAGACCCGCTGAACGTGGGCTATTTACTGTTCCTGGCACACTCTTTGCTTTCCTTCTGTCATATTTGTTTCCTTCCCAGAGTGCACTCCATTCAGACCAAATTTGTGCTCCAGAACGGGAGTCGGGGGCTCTCCTTCATCACACTGCCCTGGATCGTCTCAGCTGGAAAGGACCTCTCCCTCTTATGATCCTAAGCACACTCCATCTCAACACTTAATGAAATTATTCATATTGTGATGATTAAATGTCTCAGCTTTTGTCAGTTGGTGAACAAGGACCTTAGGCTATAACTCTTTAAAAGATTCTCAGCTTCAATTAATATCTTGTCTTGTACATAATAGATATATATTTTTCTCTCTCTTCTAGTATATATATGAATTATCCACAAATAATACTAGAAAATATTCCTAATTGCAAACATTTATATGATATTAATTTCTTATCAGAAGCTTGGTCTATGAGGAGCTTATATTATATAGAAGAATTTTGTGACAGGTTGAGAAAATAAGTGGGAAAGATAATGCATATACCCAAGTTTGGGGGAAGAATAGAATAGGCAGTCATTTATTTTAAGTAATAAACTCAAACCAGAAAAGTTCTAGGTAGAATGAATTACTTATTTATTCTTTCCACCGGAAAGCAGGCAATATGACTTTTTATCACACTAAAGGTAGAGAAAGTTAGCGTATTAGCTGCAGGTGGGGAGTCCTGACACTGGTCACTGGCAATAACCCTGTGCAAGAGAAATGGAAAAATCCAGGAACTCAAATCCAATCTCTCCTAGAACTGCATGTCCCATAGTCACTCTTAAGTGGACATGAGTTTCATCCTATTTTAACCTGTTTTAATATTCAATTTATCATCAATGACATCCTTCAAAAATAAAATTCCAGGAGACTAAATGAGTAACCAGTGGCCACATGACCCTCTCCATGCCTGGATTCCCTCCTCTTATCTGTGGGAAAATGTATAGAATTCCATTCTGTGCTTATTCCATTTGTTCCTTCAGCTTCTGGCTAACTGGGGGCATACACTCCCACAAAGCTCAGGTACCTAGAAGGCTGCTGCAGAGAGTTAATTACTGTTAGTTAGCTAGATCTTTTTCATTTCATTACCTGTCAACAGTGACACTTATAACACTGACTTAGATCCTCAGGCAATGGGTAAATAAATCCACAGCAGTGCCATTGTAAAGGAAAGAAGTATCAGCCAAAGGAAATCATAGGTGGGATGGCTGTATGATCAGATTAACAATAGCTGTTGCTTTCAAATACCATCATGTGACATACATTATCTCTTAGGTTCAGAATAAATCATTAAAGCAATTATTACTCTTCTTCTTTTATAGCGAAGGAAACCAGGGCTCAGAGAGATGGAGTTGGTATGACAATCCTGGTAAGTGACCATTATAGGATTTGAGTTATAAAATGTCTGATTCTAAACCCATTAATTTTCCACTTTATTACCAGGCACCACTGTGAGAAAAGAAACACAGTGTGTAAGAGCCTGAGGACCTCATCCAATGTTTAGACGTATATGAGGTTAAGCACATTAATATAAGGGGAACTGCCTTTCATTCCTAGCTGTAATGTTTATACAGTATACATACTTTCCTTACAAGAACATTCTAGAGCACGTCACATGTGCTTGCCAGTATGTTAGGGAGCAAGGAGGTAAAACCCTAAGTAAGACTCAGACGCTGCCTTTGAGCCCATGAACACCCCACGCTGAGAATGGGAAATAGTTGGAGGTGATGGTCCACATCTTTCAAGGTCAGACTACAGTCCTGGCTGGATTGCCTCAGTAGATAGAGCATTGGCTCGCAGACGGAGGGGTCTTGGGTTTGATTCCAGTCAAGGACACTAACCTCAGTTGCAGGTTCAATCCCCAGCCCTGGTTTGGGTGTGTGCAGGAGGCAACCAATCCATGTGTCTCTGTCACATAAATGTTTCTTTCTATCTCTCTCTCCCTTCTGCTCTCTCTAAAAATCAATGAGAAAATATCCTCGAGTGAGGATTAAACAAACAAACAAACAAACAAACAAACAAACAAACAATCAGACTATAGCTCATGCTTTTAAGCTTAGTTGACCCACCAAGTATTACATGAATACGATGCCTCAGAGGCAGCTTTGCCTCTGCCAGCATACATTTAACAATGTCAGGCAAGTCTGGCCTGCGTTATCTCTTTCAAGGTGAGTCCTTCAGGAACTAAAAATTGACCACATCCATACACACTATTTACCAAGCAACAACTGGAGTCAGGACTACACAGTGACTTACTCATTCTTCCCTAGCCCCACAGCACAAAGGAGAGTTAAATGCAAGCTGCTTTAATCAATGGACACAAGAAATGGGGGCGGGGGGGATAGGGGAGAAGGGGGGAAGGACAAGGGGAAAAAATGGAGACCTACCTATCACTTGTTGTAATACTTTAAGCAAAAATAAAAAAAATTAAAATAAATAAATAAATAAATAAATAAATAAATAAATAAATGCAAGCTGCCTTATGCAAGATGGAGCCAAGGACGCCTGCATATCTGGAAGGCAGTTAGAGTCCACATGCAGAGAAGATGGGCTAGCTTGGGTAGCTTCTTATGTTATTATTATTGCTATTACTGCAAACATTTATTTTGAGCCTTTATTAAATGTTAGTGTTTATACTACTTATTTTCAGCATCACACAATTTTCTAAATAATAACAACAGGCATTGTGATAATATAACCTATATTCCAATTGAGAAAAGTGCAGCTCAGTGAATGACGTAATTTGTCCAGGTAATTAGACAGTGCTGGAGTTGTGATTTGAGCCCAGAGTTGCCAATTGCAAAGCCCGATTTATAGTAAACATGCTATTCATCATCCATAATTAATCTATGGGCCTGCATCCACTTGGAGCTGAGAACATCAGGCTTGCATTCAGGAGCCTGCACAGAAACAATAGTGCACGTTGCCTGAAATAGATCAGGTTTTTCCTGAAAAAGCAAATTGTGCAGCACTATTGGGAATGTGGAATCCAGACTCACAGTGTCCAATTCTAAATACCACATCTATCACTTGTTGGTTTTGTGACATTGGGAAAGTCACTTAATTCTGTGACTCAGTTTCCTCATCTATAAACCAGGAATAATAATAGTAATTCCTTCCTGAGAAAAAACTGAGAACTTAAAAACTGAGGGTTGCCTGGTGCGGGGGCGGGGGGGGGGGGGGGAACTGGATAAAAAAAAGGGTAAGGGAAAATAGAACAAATTGGCAATTACAAAATAATCACAGGGAGGTAAAGTACAGCATAGGGAATATAGTCAATAATATTGTAATAACTATGCATGACACTAAGTGGGTACTACACATTGGGATCGCTTGGTATATTATGTAATTGTCTTACCAATATGCTGTACATCTGAAACTAATATAATATAATTTAATAAATAAAATAATTTTATAAAAATTAAGAAATATTACATTTAAAAATAACTTAGAAATAGAACAGAGATGTATATTATTAAATAACTAAAGGCTCGATACACACAATTTGTGCAAGGGGCTTGGCTCTCACAGCTCTGGCTTTGTCTGGAAGGTCGTCCAGAAGGACATCCGGAAGGTCATTTGGCTGTTTGGTCTAATTAGCATATTAGCTCTTTATTATATAGGATAATAGTAAAAATAACTACCCCTTATTATTATAATATAAGGTAATGCAATAAATGTTATGCTATTTTTATTATTATTGTTATTTGATTAGTGAGGACACTTAGTATTTAGCATAGCCTAAAAGAGACACTCCAAAACCTCAAAAAAATAATAATCCTGACTGTGCCTGATAATTTTCATTTGAATTAAGTCCATTTGTAAGTAAGCAGGATCTTAGAACAGGGGCAGCCCATTTTTGTGTGTGTGTGTGTGTTTGTATCTACATAGCTTAGCATCCTGCATGCTCTACAGTAAGGCTCAATGATTTTTGTGGAATGAGAACTAATTTAAACTTTTCATTAATAGCTGTTATGTTGTGGCTTCTGATGGGCCACATAACACATACTTGGCTAACACACCAGGCAAGGACATGCAGAGCTGGGCACGTCCTATGAAGGCCACTTCACTTTGAAAGACTAGTAGCCACAGTTTCTCACCATTGAGGACTGTCTGTGGTTGGAAACAACACACCATAGCTGCCTTTGCTTCATTCATCGATTGTCCACCTGCATAGGCAGAGTGGGCAAGGGTCAGTCATATTGCACAAGTACCTCAGCAGCATGTTGGCCACGGTGCTTTGGTTTTACCAAAACAGACATGACTTTTACCAAGTACCACAGAATGGAGTAGGACTGGGCTCCTGCCATGAAGAGATTCATTTAAAATATTAAATAAAATTGCCTTTTATATTAGAAGACAATACATATTCCCATTCATTAGATGACACTAAACCACTTATTGCATTTCTCCATTGGAAAAAATGCAGTCCATTATTTTTAAAAGAAACAATAATGGATCCCAGATAACCCAGTTGCAACTCAATGCTGCTTATTTTCAAAGTAGAAAGTACAAGATGTGTGCACTTAGAAAGTTGTTATGATTACTGAGACTAATATTTCAGGATGCTCTACACACATTCACTCATTTCAAAAGGAGATCAGATTACATTAACGAATCCAAAACAGTTTATCACTCAGGGGAATAGTTTTACTAGGAAACTCCTGGACATAATATGAGAAAATTACCCACATTATTAGAATCTGAGTCAGGAAGGGCTGTGGTTTGGAAATATTATTTACTAAAGAACTAGAAATTACCATAAACAATGTGAGGCATTAACAAACCTACACATTCACAATGTAATAATTCTTCAGAGGGGTGTTTTGGGAAGCCATAAGCCTGTCCTAAGGTAACATGCATTTCCTAAAAGCACCTTTCAACTATTATTTTTTTCAGTTGAAACACACATGAACTATTGATATACATGAGCACCATCAGTCCCCAAATCATGCACAAGTCCTAGCCTGTCCCTGTAACTGCTTACAACAGCCAGCAGTGTGAGTGAGTAAAAGAGGTAGTATTTTTGGATTATTGCTATTTCCCCTGCACAGTCCATCTCACTCTCTGGTAAAAATAC